>PVKN010041428.1:0-10567 GCA_004027915.1 Capromys pilorides
GGGAAATAATTTATCATCTAGGGAATGGATTTCAGATTTTAAAACCAAAGATCACTCAGAGATAAAGATATTTTTATGAGCAGAATAGATTTACTGGGGGAAAGAAAGCTCCTGTTCAAGAGAGGAACAAGAGGGGGGCCCAAGCGGGTTGTCCCCATATTCTCATATGGCCACTCACTCTTTTAATTATGCCCAAATAATATTTAACAACCCCAAAGATAAGCTGATTGTCATAGTTTAACACACTGATTCAATGGGTAGTTTTGTTTCATTGAAGTAAGCAATTAACTTTTAGTGTGCTGGAGTGTAAGAAACTCGTGCAGAGATTCATAGAGCTGTGACTGTGGGTGAAGTTGGTATGTGGCAAGCACCACCCACCAAGCTCTTCCTGGGCTACCAGCAGGATCAGCAAGTAACAACAGGGCAGCTGTGCCCACTGACAAGCTCTGTACCAACAGAATACTTTATCTGAAGGCGCTGGTGACAGTGACCATGCTGGTACATCATTTTGCCTAAGCAAAAACATGTGATACAGTGTGTAGAATAGGCAAGACAAGGCTTTCAAAACTATAAACATTGTAATTGCACACGTTTGCCCCACCAGCGTGTCCGAAGGTACAAAGAGATAGCAAAGCAGACAGAAAAGCTCATCCCAGTTTGCCTGGAAAGTCAGAAAAGGTGGATGTTACTTCAATATATATCTCAAGTACATGATAATGGCAGAATTGAAAATCAAGTACATGATAATGATAGAAGAACAAAACCAATGGATCAGAAATTTTGTTTGGGCAGCCAATGTGCTTTATCTGTCTATCACTTTATTAACATTGAAGTTATAAAATGTTTTTTTTTAAAAAAAATTAAATGTTACATAAAAATTAAGAGTTCCAACAATCAAAACATCTGATTCATGCAACAGTTGTCATTGGCTGTGGCTCTAAAAGACCCACTTAGCTGCCTGCTACCTATTGGCTTTGGATGCAAGGGCTGAGTAACCGGCTGCAATTCATCACTGGATTTTACTCTTCATTTTCTAGTGTAGAGAAACATTCTTCTGTATTTAGGTCTCTATCCCAAGGAGAACAGCAGAGGAACAACTAAGACAACCAAATAATTGTCTATTCCTGTCCTATGGCATCGTTGCTATGGCTCCTCTGGCCTCTGTGATGAGTTTGGGGTGCCAGCTGTAGCAGATAGCGAATGATAACAACAGGCTCTTGAAGACAGGTAGACTTGAAGCAAATTCTGACACTACCACTTCCTATGGCATGGCCTAGCATAAATGTTGCTCTCACTACAAATTCTTTTGTCTTATAAGTAAAATGAAATATTCATATCAGTTATATCTGTTTCCTATATTGATTGTGAAAATTGTGTGTGTGTGTGTGTGTATTGTGTATGTGTAGTGTGTGTGTGTGTAATTGATAGCTAGCACATAACAACACACAAAGTACTATAGGAAACAACCTTGTAACAATATAAGAAAAACTTGGGCTTGGCATAGGAAATGATAAAATTAGACCTTGTGCCCATTTTTATAGAGGTTAGAACAGACCCAGCAAAGTAAATTTTCAGTGTTATCTAGTTAATAGTCACTTAGTTAATAGACAGTAGTACTGGAAAATGGTAGTTTGTTTCAGTAAATGGAATGGTTTTATCCTAATTCTGGTTTTCCCCTTTCAACTACTTAGAACATCTATGTATTCTAATGTGATGGGGAATTCATTTTATTTTTTGCTGTTGAGGCATGAATCTGATCCAGTACAAGTCTTTTCTATGGCAATTATATTACTGATACATAAAGATTGCTTTCAAAGATATTATTGCAGTAAGTCTTGATATCATATATGTACTAGGGAAAGGGTTTTAAAATGCTCGGTGAATCATTTGCCAGTAGTACGGGCTATTAACTAAGTGACTATTAAGTAGGAAACTTTGAAAATTTACTTTGCTGAGTCTGTTCTAACCTCTATAAAAATGAGCACAACAGATGATTTTTAAAGAGTTGTATGGATGACTACCTATCATATCTTTAAGATATTTATCAATATTCTCAGCACATGGAAGGAACTGAACACTAGGTGATTTCATTTATTTTTTTCCTATTATTAGGTTGAAAAGCATCCTACTCAGGTTAAAAAGAAATAAAATGTTAGATTTATTTTTAAATGAAAACCTGAGTAATTTCAATTGACATGAAATTGGCCTAAATGTACACATCATCAAAAAGAATTTGTTTGCAATGCACATTCAAAAAGTAAAAATGAACCCCATCATCTGTTTTGTTTTTATTGAATTTTAGAACAAACACAGCTCCTTTCACCATATTACAAAATGAGCAGCTTAAAATGATCAACATATTGAACAACATAGTATAGGAAGTTTAGTGGTGATTCCTAAGACATATGGTTTGGCGTTAACATTTCCTATAACTTCATCTATTACGTGTATAAGTGCTCTGCAAAATGTTTTAAAGCCCAGCCAACTTTCCTGAGATTCACTAAAAAAGGAAGAATTGAAAACATACCAAGTATCTATTTTTTATCATTATTGTATTGGAGTAAAAATAAGCCAGTACCAAATTCTCTAGTACAGTATTTTTCAAAGTGTAATCTTGGGACTACTTACATCAGAACAACCAGAACTTTTATGTTATTTTGTTCATTTGTTTGATTTTAGACTAGGTCTCACTGTACAGTCCAGGCTAGCCTTAAACTCTCTTATGTAGCCTAGGCTTCCCTAAAACTCACAGTGATCCCCTTGACTCAGCTGCCCAAGTGCTAGGATTACAGGTGTGCACCAACACACCTGGCCACCAGAGGTTTTACAAATGTAGATTTCTTGGCTTGGAACTGAAAAGCATTTAACTTGGACTCAGAAATATGCATTTGAATGCATCAAGCTATTTATATGAACCTTTAGATTTAGAGCTACACACCTAGCAAAACTGTTAAAAGAGCCAAACTTGTTTCTATTACTAAATGGTACACTGATAAATTATTTAATTATGTACTAAAATATTAAATGTATTGCAAGTGACATGTACCTTAAAAACTCATTCATTCAACCACCTTGTTGTATTTGTGAAGAAACCAAAGGAGACATATTTATCTTTCTGCAATGGCTATTGTGGTCAGTTATTATTATTTCTCAGTGGAACTATTGGTTAAGAAAAAAAAAATCCCTGATTTTCTTTGTACTGAATGCACTAAACATGGTATATTTATGCAAATAGGGTGCCACTTAGTTTTAACAGAGGCAACTTGAATATTGAATGATACTTGGTCTAGCTTCTCAATTAACAGTTAGAAGTGTCATAACATATCAATAGGGTGATACTACATTTATATCAGAGTTCTTACTTTTGAATTTATAATCCTCAAGAGCTTCTTTGAGGATATATGTTTGGTCCTTGTTACGGTTTATGTCTAGATATCACCCCAAAGCCTCATGCAGCCACAAGGAGTGGGCTTTTCAGAGGGGACTGTAGAATGTGACTGATTCATGGTCCAATGCTGAAATTAATGGTGTGAGAGCTGCACTTGCCCTAGAGTGGGTAGAACATACACAACATAAGGGGCAACAAGAGGCTTGCCTCTCTCTCTTGTTGCTTCTGGTATTTTCAGGCACCAGGAAGTTTCCCTTCTGCTACCCTGCCTTGGAACCAATGGATTATGGACTCAAATCTCTGCAAACTGTGACCTAATGAATAATAATAATAATAATAATAATAATAATAACTTCCTTTAACTTTGCATTTGGGTATTTTGTGTCAACAATGAGAAAAGTAACTAAGACAGTATGAAAGAAGTGTACAAAATTCCTGAAATTTTATGCAAAGTATTAAGAATTAGCATTCTGTAGATACAGGTTGATGGCTACTAGTATATTGTTAAGGAAGTCTATACAACACTAACAGCTGCAAAATACTATAAAATGAAAAGAGAAAGCAATAGGCAGAAACTTCACCCCAGGATATTGTCAATGAAGACTGAGAGCTTTTGTTTGGCTGGAGAGATGGGAAGTTGGACCAGTTTCCTAACTCTTCTCAGGGGATAAATGCCTCATCTGTTCCATGGAAAATCCCTGGCATAGCAATTCCCACTAAAGCACTCATGACAGATGATGGTTTAATATGCTGCCTATCTCATTGCTTGAAGTCTTTCCCTTTGAATTCAGACATGCTCTTCTTATTGATAATTGATAAGATTTGACACATATGATGAAAACATGTGTCAACTTCCTGCCTTTTTTCCTTCCTCTCTTTCCCCCTCCTTTCTTTCCTTTAGTCACTCCTCCACTTCTTTTTTCTCTCTCCTGTCCTGCTACTCTCCTCTCCTCTCCTGCACCCTCTCCCCTCTCCCCTCTCCCCTCTTCCCTTCCCTTCCCTCCCCTCTCCTCTCTTCTCCTCTCCTCTCTCTCTCTCTCTCTCTCTCTCTCTCTCTCTCGCTCTCGCTCTCGCTCTCGCTCTCGCTCTCGCTCTCGCTCTCGCTCTCGCTCTCGCTCTCTCTCTCTCATGCCTGGACCTTTTAAATAAATATTTTATTTGGAGATAGGGTATCACTAAGTCACTAAATTGTCACTAAGTTGCTCCTCCTGCCTCAGTCTCTCAAAGTTCTGGGACTACTGGTGTGTACCACCATGTCCAGATCAAATTCTCTTGTTTTAATGAGAAATTTTCAGTACAGAGATATAAAATGTCTCATCTGAGCAAGTTGGTGTCACATCCTGGTCTAGAAACCAATTCTAAGGGGTATCTGCCACAGCTAGGAGACCTTATCTCCCAACTGCCTGAATCCCTTCTTCCCTTATCATCTATCTTGAGAGTTTTCTGCAATCTTCAGATAGTAGTTCACATTCCAAAGTTCTTATATTTTTATTTTAAAGAAACAGTGAATTGCTATTATAGAATATAAAATTGGACTGAAACTGGAAGATAGCCATATTTCCAAAGCTAGGAAAGAAAAAAAAAATGATGGGGCTGAGGAGATAACTTAGTGATCTAAGTGCCTGCGTGGTAAGTTCAAGGACCTGGGTTCAGTTCTCAGTACTTCATGCCATGTAGAGCTTGCCATGCCAGACCCACAACTGGGTGCGGTGATCCATGCCTGAAACAGGAGGATCACTACAAGCCTGAGCTACATAGTGAGACACTGTACCAAATAAATAAATAAATAAATAATTTTAAAAGATGAGGTTTCTAACACTGATGAATATCCTTGACCAAAAGAAAGGACCATGCAAAGGGCTTGTACAGGGATCATGTATAGACTTATCTGAAATTGCACATCTCCTACCTCTGGCTCCTATCCTATGGCTTTCATTTTAGTCACTATACCTCATGAATTGATTGACTTATGAAAGTGTATCTACTTGCCCTGTTTATAGCCCATTTACTTCTTTTCCTTTTTCCTGTGTTTCGCTCTTTCTTGTCAAAACAATATGAGATGAAACAAAACAAAAAGTGTTCACTTTTAGCTTTGAACTCATTTCTGAGTTCCTTGACAGGATCTAGGTTTCTTAGAGACTCAGGAGCTATGCATATCCCTGCCTGCCTCATTCATCTTTGTATCCATTTTAGTTCCCTTCAGTTGTTACCAGTTGCCATCCATACTGTCATGTTTTCTGGAAAAAGTTATTCTTTCCTTGAGAAATAGCTTCTTCCTAAGTCAGAACATGTAGTTCTCTTGGTTGCTGCCAATCAAGATCCCTGCCAGAATGGACACATAACTAAGCCTTGCACCTTGTAACCTTCACTGACCTATGCTACATGATTGGTTGGGAGGCTGGCGGTTGTGAGTTGCTGAGCCAGACTTCTGGACATGGACGAAGTTAAGCATTCTATGTCAAAGGAATAAAATGGTGACAGTTCACTACCAGAGGTCATATTTCCTGCTGCTCAAGGAAGAATGTACTATAGCTAGAAAGAATGGTACAACTCACAGTGGGAAAAAGGCAGCTGAAAACAGAGCCCAACACTGCTCTCTACTCTGCAATTTACGCTAGTATTCTTTTAATAATGCTTATATTTTGCTTAACTTGCTTTACGACAGATTGTTGACACTTTAAACCCAAACATCCTGACAAGTACATTCATAATGCCTTGACCCAATTTGGTACTCAATAAAGAATTACTGGGCATTTTGCTTCCAAGCAAATCTGTCCCATTTTTCTAATCTCTGCTTCCTTAGATTTTACCTACCTTTCTATCCAGCCTGACTTCTTTCCTGTTTTCCCCGCCACCTGCTACAGATGTTTTTGTGCAAGGTATCAGTGGTGGCAGTAAACAGCAGAATACAAAATCCTGATACAACATTTCAGGAAAAAAAAAAAAAAAGAAAGAAAGAAACACTACTGATGCCAACTTAAAAACAAAGTTGTACTCGGCAGGTGAGGTGCATCACATTCAGATTAAAAGCACCCCAAGTAGTCATTTAGGAAACAGCATCTGCTCCTCTCACTGGTTGCATCTTTTCCTCTCAATTTCAATGTTGTTAACTTCTCACTGCAGGCATTCACAGGTATATGTTTTCCAACTCCACCAACACCCTCGGAGATTCCCGCCCTTTGGAGAGTGACTGCTTTTTGGCTTTGGCCTCCTAGACTTATAATTTCCCATGCCTCCTCCTAATAGTGAAGCAGTAGAGCCTGAAAACAGTATTGCTTATTATTCAGAGTACATAGGAATGGCTTGCCTTGAAGTTTAGAGATAAAATAATCCTTGTAAAATAACAATTTGATTTAAGTCATTTATTCAGCCAAACATGATTTCTAGAACACTCTGCCAAAACTGCACAAAAATTAAAGGTCTTGTGATGGATGTGGGAACAGGATCTAATTGGTGTTTTATTAAATGCATTCTGACTTGGAAATCCACCTAGATTCATCAGCACAAAATTTTCCTGTCTAAATCAAATTACCAAGTTATGATATAAAAAGAAGGACAAATGCCTTGTAATTATGTAAATGCTGGCGTCAGGAAAGCATACAGGATGTAGATGTTGAGAACCATTTTTCAAAGTGTTAAGTAAAAGACAAGCAACAGAAAAGGGTGGCTGAGCACCATTCTAAGTATTTCAAACAGTCTTGGGTCAGCACGCTCAGCAGTGCAGACCAAGGAGGCAGCCACACCTAGGACACGCAGGGAACCCTACCAACTGCGCTGTCGCCCTCTATCCAGCGTAAGGAGGGAAGAAGCACTCTACGGTTGGAAAGGCTGTGCTGTGCATTGCTAGATGCTCAGTAGCACCTCTAGTTTCTATCAAGTGACATCAGAGACTCCTTCCTTATTATGACAACATCGGAAGACAGAATTGGAAGGAAAATATCCTGGTAGAGACCAGGATACCTGTACCAAGGATACATTGTCTCCTTTTTCACTGTCACATCTAACAGGCCTGATTGCCTGGACCTCTCATCTCTATAGCTCATTCTGCACATAACAGCCAGAGCTTCACCTAAAAGTTGGCTATGTTCCCCAAACAGAATCCTTGCTTTACTATACTTCATCAGATCTTAAATGACCAAATACCTGTTTTCCTTTTGATCATGTTTCTTCTATCATTGCCCTTGTTAATCCTCTCACTCCTGAAATACTCTCTTCCTCCAGTTCTTCAAACATCCTGTGTTCATTCATAGCTTGATGCAATTGCACTTGCTGATTTCTCTGCTGAGAAGCCTACTGTATTTAATTTGTCAAGGCTCCACCTTATCTTTCGATTGACTAAATGTCACACACAGTATTAGGCAAACTATTCCTTATTGGTTTCATTGTTTGTCTCTGTCACTCAAGTGGTTTAAGAAAGAAGCCTTTTCTTTCAGTCTTTAACTTGTAGGTGATCACTAGATGCTTGAACTATGAGAACTTTGACCTTCAAATATCTTTTGTTAAATGTATTTGGTACAGAATCTCACTGCGCAGCTCATACTCATAGTGATTCTCCTGTTTTCAGCCTCCCCAGCACTGGGATTACAGGTGTGCACCACCATGCTGGGTCTCGGTGGCTAGCTCAGCACACCTAGGGAGGGATAAACATGACATGTGGTGCCAGAGATAGAACTCCAGTCCCTTGAGCTATCTTGCCAGACCACACCTTTAAACATCTTACATAGAAGCTTATATGTGTAATCCACTGTTTTTACTGGGCTTTTTAAATGAGCGTTTTCCTCCATATAGTTCAATATTCTAAGTATTTTTCATTTAAAATGTTAATATATCCTTTACGAAACCACAGTTCACTTAATAAATTATCTATTACTGAATAGTAAGCTATTTTTTACTCTCCCTTTATATATATTTCTTTAATACTTATTCAATATACAAAAAAGGTAGGAGAATCTAGCTCTTGATGTTGATAATAGTATGAGACAGTTCCTCAATCAGATATCCAAATCAAACATATAAAGCTGTATTATTTGGAGACAGGGTTGCAATGGATCTGTACCAAACAATAAGAATAAATAGCACTTGCTGAAATTTTTTGGTACAGCATGTTGTATTTTTTACAGAAATCAGGGAGCATAAATACTTCCACTGTGGATCTGTTTGAAATTTTAAAAATGTGGCTGTTCCCACTTTCAAGCTGCTTAAGTCAGTGGGAAGATGAGTGCATGGTACATCACTTCAATTTCCAACTCAAGACACAATCACACAGAAACATTTCGATGAAAATCAATAGCTCAGAAAGCCTGGTCCTGACTCCTCTTTCACAAACACAAGACCAAAGTGCTGATATTTATCAGCAAAGTTAATGACACCCTCAGGATTTTACATACTAAGCAGCACAGAGTTTTTAGCCAGACAATTTGTTTCTGGTTTCATGTTTTCTGCTTTGTCACTCAAACAACAAAAATTTTAGGTGACATTTAAAAGTCAAGGAATGAAGGTTATGAGGGACATTGATTGAAATTCTGCCAGGAAAGTACTCCAGGCTTTTGCTGAAAATTCTACCACACATGTAAACAAATATTTTCCATCATCTCTTCATGGCTAAGATGACATCTCAGGCCCACATCCAAGCCTCTCAGTAGCAGTAAAGTAAGATGATATAATTTCTATTCAAGTTTTGTCTACTTTGAAATCTTTCAGGTTCTTCTCATCAGAGCATCTCCCAATTACTTCCTGGGTTACTCATGGTCAATCAGGAGTAAATCCAATATAGGGGAGAGAAACTCTCAACCTGAAATATTCCTGGAACAAGTTTGTGTTGTCTAAAACCAAAGAATGAATTTTAGGAACAATGGAGACTAGGAGCAGAATATATGTATTAGGGAAAAGAAAGCTTCTGTCTATGAGAGGGATGAAAGGGGACCCTAATATACTGCTAAGGAACCTATCTTTTCTGGGGATTTCTGTAGAGTAAATTCCTGAAACTAGGTAACATCTAGGTGGGAAACATGGGAACTGAAAAGGTGGGCATGAGGTGGGACAAAACCATGGTCAACCAATAAGATTACAAGCATAACTGCTCAGGTAAAATTGATTAAATCAAAATCAAATGGGGAAAAGAGTAACATAGCAAGCAGGTTTGGATACAGAAGAGGGGTTCTCCCTATAGAACGTTGAAGTAGCGACTCTTACTGGCTTTTTCAAGGGATTGACAGCTAATTATAATATCAATTGCAATCTACAACCCTATGGAGGTATGTAGCTGTATTTGTTTAATCTTTTGTCTTGAAGTTTGGTCCACAGCAAGAGTGCCTATCTCTCCCACTATTGCAGGTATATTGTCTTCCATACTGCACCCTTTGTAGGCCTAGTCCTCTCGACTTCCTATAATGTTTCTATCTAACCGAGATGCCTATAATAAGCCTACTTATATCCCCCTTCTTGTCACCACTTGTACAATATCCATGAACTATAATGAGTATGCTAACAATGCATGTGGCCAGGCAGCCCTTCTAGGGTGGCCAAATGTAAATGTCTGTGCAACATTAGGAAGAGTATCCTTCTCCCTGTCTTACCATACTCTTTCTCCTAACCCTTTGAAAAACAAATGCCTTCTGCTCAGCTCCTTACTCTTGGCTCCTCTGCTATTTACTCCCAGTTCTCTGAGGCAGGTGGAGTACTGATGGCATGTCACTCAATCTTGTTTCATGCCACAGGCACACAGAAAATAAATCTTCATATTTTTGCAATCCTGCTGAAAGTCAATCCATGCAAATAGATGCCAGACTGGCTGCCCAGGCCAACAGACGCATGCTATAAATACCTAGCCCAACTGTAAGTCAAGTTTGGACCCAAAGCAACATCTACTTCATGCAAATCATAAATCACTTCTTTGCAGGGAGAACTAGGACCTGACAACTCACTCAATTTTATTTTGAAATTCTCCTCTTCTTCTTCTTCTTCTTCTCCTTCTTCTTCTTCTTCTTCTTCTTCTTCTTCTTCTTCTTCTTCTTCTTCTTCTTCTTCTTCTTCTTCTTCTTCTTCTTCTTCTTCTTCTTCACCTTTTTGTATGGTTTTGAAAACCATAATCAAGGTGCCAGCAAGATGGCTCAGTGCACTTGCTTAGGCAACTGCAGGAACCGTGGTTGAATCCCTGGCACCATATGCTGCGCTAGCCCC
>PVKN010041429.1:0-10556 GCA_004027915.1 Capromys pilorides
GTCTGTCTCTCATAGGGGAGAAGTGGTTCAGCATAATTTAGTCTGAAACATATAGAGAGTGAATGCAACAGGAGGCATCAAGACAGTACGGGTGTTTCAACAGTTTGACTATGAAAGAAATTATATATATTGGGGGGGGGGTGGCGGGACTGGGGTTCAAACTCATGACCTTGCACTTGCCAGGCAGGCACTTGTGCCACAGAGCTATTTCCCTGGCCCCAATGAAAGAAATTACGAGTGAATGGATAAATGCTACAGAACAGCGCATCTGAACCTATCCACAAAACACTAAATCAGAGTCGGTTCAGTGATGGATCAATAACCAACAGACATGTACACAAGAAAATCACTTCAAGAACTGGCTCTTTTAATTAAATAACTATGGAGTTGACAAAGGAGATTGTGGAGTGGAAAAACTGGCCAGGGAAATTGGGGTGGCCCGTTCACTGTTGCAGGGCCCTAGGACATCTGTGCGGGATAGTTCGCAGAGCTGCACGTGTGAAATTCCCTTAGGGCTCCAGCTGTAGACCTTGAGATCTAGGCCCCCCACAAGGTGGCTTAGATCCGGGGTCAGCCTGAGGTGTAGAATCCCTGCACTGCCCCTCAGAACCTAGATGTAGAATTTCTTGGGGGTCTCCTTGTGGTTTGGACAGTATAAAAAGACAAAGATGCCAAGAAAACCTTGCTATTGTGGTTTTCTCATGGCAGTCACCCCACCCCCACCCCTACCCCCACCCCCTCAGGGCCTTTTTGAAGGTATTCATTCATTTTGCTTTTTTCTCTTTTACTAGGCTCAACCTGGCTCTGCAGAGCCAATTTCTTCCCTCTTCACTTTTACTAAAAGTTTCACTAAACTGTTATTTTCACTAAACTCTGTCACTGCTTCTTGCTCATTGCATAGAACCTGGAATCCACCTCAAAACATAGAGATGATCAACCAAAAATACAGTAGTGCATACCAGACTATTAGTACTAATGTCCCATCACAGTGATAGATGGGACAGTTCACCCATTGCTTCCAGAAGAATCACAGTCCAGAGCTACAACTTAATACATGGCACTCTACCATAAAAGAGAAACACAAATCAAATACACTATCACTTCCAAACTGATTTTGAATATCATTAGGAATTCAGAACAGCACTTAGTAACTTTGATTAACTACAAAACTACACGGATCCACTTTTCTCGTCAGATCTGCCCTATGCCCCAAGTCTTTGGCCTACTGCGAAGCTCTACAACATGCACACTCTGCTAAGCATCTTCTTTCTCGGTTGAATAAAAATTCTAGTGACTTACTACCTGTGAACCAACGTTTAAGGGAGGCATCTGGGTCTAGAGATAAGCACTCCCAAGAGCAATAAAATCAATATTTACCACATTCAAAAGAAAACAATACTTCAGTCTGAAAGAATGTCGAAAACACAAAATATTTTTTTTTATTTTAATATGGTGCCAAAGAATAAAACCAGAGATCAGATCAATAAGGACAGAAGCTACACAAGAGTGCACGGTAAGGATACAGAGTGCTGCCTTCCCAGAAACCTTCTCCATAACTCAGATCCGATCTAAATGGTTCAACTGAAGCGATCATCAATGGCATCTTTTGTTTTGTTGTTTTATATTTTTGCTTTTCCTTTCTTTAGTATTGGAGATTGAACCCAGGACCTTCACACTAAACTATGTCACCAGATCTCCCTTTTTTTGAGTCTAAGTCACTAAATGAAGTCACTCACACTTGTGATTGTCTTGCCTCAGCCTCCCCAAGTGTTAGAATTACAGGGGTAAACCACTAGGCTCAGCCGCTGTTGTCACAGTACTCTCAGCTAAAGGCTTTTCCCAACTTGTGGACTGCATTTACTCTGTGGAGAGCTTCAGCCCCAACTACCACACTGGGTAAATGGTTTCCTAAATACGGACTTGACAGCTACAGCTTCCACAAGTGTAAAACCACAGCAGCACCTGAGAGTATCTGGTGCCCAAAATCAAACACTACCCTTCTACTAGTTGTGATTACTTAATCTTCTATTCCCAAAAGAACCAAAGAAGTCATAATAAAACTTTGAAAGAAAACTACAAGCAATTAAGACAAAAAGAACAAAATTAAAACAGAGAAGGGACTGGGCAACTGTAATGAGCAGAACATATTTGAAGCACAGAAATTAGTTACATCATTATTCAATGTCAGTTACAAGGGAGGTGGGAAACGCACAGTGTTGAGGCATATGTAAGGTACAGAATAGTGCTATTTCTTTAAAAAATAAAGCCTCTGACTGTCAATTCTTAAAAACATATTTTTTCCAGAAGGCCAAAAGGAAATAGTGGCTATTCTGAAATGTGGTGCTTAGGATGGGAAGAAAGAGATATTGCTACATCCACATTTTTCCCCCAGAAAACATGTATTATTTTACAAGGTAAAAATCTACCTTGGGGAGATCCTGTCTCAAAACAGAAATGGCTGGGAGATGCAGCTCCCAGGCATGGTGTCCCTGGGGTGTTCCCAGTACCTCAAGTGAAAAACAACCAAGCAAAACACAAATGAAACAATCACTAATTTCATTACATGAAAAATAAACTCATGAAAATAATCACAAAAACTGCATTTCACTGGTAGGGAAATGTCTATTAATCACAACAAAAAGAACATAATATACATGATTATATATTTAAAAGCATGCCTTTGCATGAAGTATCTTTTAACTTCATTAGATTTTTAGACTAATGCACATATTGAGGTAGATTAGTGCAGGAGAAAACTGGCTAAAGAAGGAGGCATGAGCTGGTCATCAGAAGATCCATGACACATGGCAGGACTTCTCCAAGATTTCCAGCAGGCTTTCTACAGGACAATCCAGGCCTGACGTCAGCCTGAGACACAGGATCTCAGCACCTCCTTTCAGGACCCAGATGTAGAAGTTCTCCAGGCTTTCCTTGACATTTGGACAACATACCAGGGCATAGGTACAACAAGGAGCCCACGACTGAGACTTCTCTCAGGATAGCCCACCCTGTGTTCGCCAGGGTGTGACTATCTTGCTTTTCCTCTTTTACTACGCCCAAGCTTACTCTGGAGAGCCAGTTCTTCCCTCACCTTTCACCTTTAATTTTTCAAATAAGCTTTGTCACTGCTTTTTGCTTTTTTGTCCAATCCTCTGTCTGAGGCAACAAGAACCGGGACTCTGACTCCAGAGTGAGAAGTGAGTATCCTAGCAACCAGTACTGTTTAGTTGGTGAGGCACTACCCCATAAGAATATTTCAGACTGTGACACATTTTAGTGTGTATTTCCCATTGTCGCTGAACTCTTGAACTTATAAGAACAGACAAAATCTTCAATTTCATGTTTCATGGTCTCCCATGTATAGCTAGTATTATGGTTTATATCTAGATGTCTCCCCAAAGCCTCATGAGGTCATGGGGTGGGGACTTCTAGAGTTTGAGGCTAACTCATGATCCACTGGGATTATGTGTTTTAATACTGCTGGGATTATGGATTTTAATATTGCTGGGATTAGGCGTGTAGTCTAAGGCAAATAGCTGAAGCAGAGTGCCTGAGTGTAATATCAGAGAGACAGACTCTCTCTGTTGCTCTGTTACTCTGGTTTCTTGGTTGCCTCTGTCACCATTTGTTGCTGTCCCACTGCCATGAACTGGATGCTCTCTGCCCTGTTTCACCCAGTCTTGGATCCAGCCGAATATGGACTGAAATCTCCAGTAACTGTGAGCTGAATAAACCTTTCCTTCCTTCATTTTGGGTGTCAGGTGTCTGTCCCAGCAACGAGAGAATAGTAACTAAGACAGCTAGTATTTCAAAATGAAATCACACTCCCTAGGATCTTTATAATGTCTTGGATGAAGCGCAAATAATCATAGCATTAAGGAAGTTTGAAACTGTTCTCAGAATCTTAGAAAAGAGGCTCTTTGGGAAACTGGACAATTTTAAGGAAAACTGAAATAAGTGAATAATTGTTTAAACCCTAGCACGGTCAATTACTGATCTCGGGTATATTCTTTTTTCCCCAGTGTTTAATATGCCTATGTATTTAGTTTTGTTTTGATTTTTTAGCCCATGTTTGCAGTAGGTCATGCTACACACAAGGCACATGTGCACATGCACATGACACATTTCAGTTCTTGGTTCCCTTCCCTCCACCTCCCTTTTACTCTTACAGCATCAGGTTCATTTATCTTACAAGGCCTGATAAATTTAATTATCATGCATACAGACTAAAACCCAGACTAACGGACCAAAGAACATATAAAACCATTGTATTAAATCAAGGTATGCTTTAATTGGGCATGGTGGCCCACACCTATAATCTCAGCCCTGAGAAGGCTGGGGCAGAAGGGCCACTGCAAGTACTAGGCCAGTCTGGGATACACAGTGAGTGCAACTTGCCTGAAATGCAAAACCAGACCCTGTCTCAAAAACAATAACAAAAGTATACTTAGAAAAACATAATCATACATACTGTCATTTTACAGATATTTAAATTTCATGCATAGAATTATAAGCAAACACTGAGAGAGGGTGTCAAAAGCATCACATCGTTGTTTGGTTGGTTGGGAACTTTTTGAAAGAGGGTCTTGCTATGAACTCACTACATATCCCTGGCCGGCCTCTGGCCTACAGCGGTCCTCCTGCCTCAGCTTGCCAGAGCGCTGGGCTCATAAGGGTATGCCACTACACCTAGCTTGGTTGTTGTTTGTTTGTTTTGAATGTTCTCAGTCTGTAGTCCTGGCTGACCTTGAACTTGCTCTATTGTTCAGGCTGGCCTCATCCTTGTGAGGATGCTCCTGCCCCAGCCTCCCAAGTGCTGAGATCACAGGCATCAGGCCAGCGTCTGGGGTTATCTTTATGGGCCAGCACTGTCAGGGGCAGAAGAGTCTAAAGTGTTCCAGCAGTGGCCCTCCCTGGGGGACCTGTATGAAGTTCCCAGCCTGCTACCCACACAACAGGGGCGCTAGCCAGGACTGGCCGAGAAGTCCTCTGGACACAGACACAAAGCGGCTTCTCCATCTGCGTTCCTCAGCCCGTCATCCCCAGGTCCCTAGTTCTCTTCGGGGTCATCAGGCTCTCAGCTCTTGTGTCTGGGGCACTGGGAGGAACGTGTGTCTACAATGCCAGCCCAGCATGGTCCTCCCTACCCAGCCCTATACTGCCCCACAACAGGCTGCAGAGCACCTACACCTGTATGCAGCTGAATGTGGGGACCTCCCAGGGCCACCAGCTATGACACCAGGGCAGCCTCTGCCTGGGGGCAGCAGGATGCCCCCCCACAGCTGGCCACCTGCTGACCACACCTGAGGTTCCTGAACACCCAGATGCTGCCAGCTTCCAAATCACAGTTCTTCAAGTGTATCCCGTTTCCTGGGGTGGAAGGAAGCCACTCAAAAAGAATTCATCACACCAGAAGCAAAACCAAAGAATGAAAGCTGCTCTAACAGACGACCGAAAATAGCCGTAAATTCAAAGAACCTTGGTGTAGCAAAGCCGCTCTTGCTGTTGATGGGAAGCCCTGTGCCTGACAGGGTGCGCACGCTGAGAGAAAGTGCGACTCCGTGCTGCCCTTCTGAGGAAAAGTATGTCTTTGTCACCAAACGGGAGAAGCAAAATTCATGGGACAGATGAAGAAAAAAAATATTCACACATGCACTCTCCATTGATCTTGCTAAGGCTCTCCATTATGCTACATATTGATGGTTTTAAAGCAGACTTCAAAAAGGTACCACTTTAGCACAGTAACATTATTAAGCATATTGCTACATGGTATCTCCAACACTTTGAAAATTAGTCACTGACTTGCTCTTGCTGTAAGACTAGGTGTACGTCACTAAGCCTGTCGGCGGCTCTCAGAGGGGCTCGTGACAGTGCAGAGGACAACACTCCACAGAAGTGCTCATCGTCCAGTGAAGGGAGGCCATTCACAGGGCTCTGGACACAGGAGTCTTGTCTGCCGTTAGTTCAAACCCTACATTCCACACTTTTAGGGATAAATTCATCAAGAAAAAGACTAACCCTGAAGCTGGAAGTTTCTGTTCCTTTTACAATTTTCTATGTGGGGAGAGGAACGCTTTTCACCAAGACTATATGTTCATAAATGTTTCCCTGCTCTTGCTTTTTCTTTTCAATGTCTTTAAACTGAAAACAGTCTGTTTGTAGCATGGGGGTGGGCATGTGCTCTGCTATGAGGACGCCACACCCTCAGCCCTACCTCACGGTGCAGAGACTTGCCGTAATCCACTGCGCTAGTTCTCATTCTTTGACTCGGCATTTTGTATGATGAACTTTTAAAACCAGCTTCACACAAAACCAAGAGGCTGAAAATACTAGAATGTAAAGATCAAAACATATTTTCTTAAAGAATTCCTTTTTTGTACTATTTAGAGCAATTGAAGCTGACATTGTTTTCAAGTAGGACTGAGCCGAGGAGAAACTGAGTTTTCTCATAGCAATTTTGCTTTCTCCAGGAGACTGTAAAAGCCAGTTGGTCTGCAGGGAACTGAGAAAGCATGGGGAGGTACGTGTTCTAATAAATTTCTTTATATTTTTATATACCCCAGGGCTTCCTAAGTCTCTCAGAAGCAGAGGTATGAGCAGGACTTTGCCTTAATATCTGAGGGTGGGAGTACCAGTCCTCGGTGGTTTCTTAGAAGTGCCCACCATGCAAATGTGGCTGCCACTCTGGCTACTTCATTTCGCTTCTCTTCTTTTCCTTTTCAGAGCAGCAATGTCAAGCCACACAGAGGACATGCGTCATTATTTCTCAACAACAACTGGAATGTCACTTTAGACATAACTTTAAAATAAAAGGAAAAAGAAGAAAGGGCCCCAAAGCTCTCACAAACAAGAGAGACGAGGGAAAGGAGACTGACTGCCGCAGATGAGCCCCTCCGTGCCATCCTGTTGAGTCCCTCTCTTCACTCGGATGATGACCTAGCCCCGGCGCCAGCTCTCCCTTCGCCTTGCCCTCCTTCCCATCCCAAAATCGTCTTGCTTAGTCATTGCTTTTTTCTCACATGCAATCTCAAGACCTTGTCCTCTACTAGGGAGGACTGTCACTTCAGGTTCCAGTACAGGCAGACTCACAAGAGTCTCCCTTCCCACTGCAAGTGACTTGGCATCCTCCACCTCAGCCTGGTCTCAACTAAAGTCAGGGAACCTTGCCTCCACCGAAACTAAGCATGCTAAGTGAGAGAAGAACCAAACCCACCTGACCAAGCACATCCTCCCCTCCCCTCCCTATCCCTTCTCTCTTTTTCCCTTCCTTTTATCATGTAGATCCAAAGAAACCTGAAGAGGCTTTCTGGAGCCTTTTTGAAAGATAGAGCTGCATGAGGCACTAGAGGGTGACAACTGCAACTGGTACCTACAGTAAGGGAGGTAAACAGTGAACTCCAGCCTCATCTTCAGGCCAACAATCAGAGGGAAAGTCTCGGTGACAAGCAGAATGACTGAAATATGCACATGACAGCTGCATGGCTCAGCGCTAGTCCATCAACATTTATTAATGAACTGCTTTCTATCAAACATTCTGCAGATCTTGAAGGCAAATAACAAAGGCAAGCTCTTTCTGGATGTTAATCTTTCCCATGACATGGAAATCTGGTAATTCCCAATAAAAGCACCATTTTAAAATTTTAGAAACTGTCTCTCATGTTCCAAATTCCTATTCAACACAGACAGATGTGCAATGTGCCTAACACAGTGTCAGTTTACTTGCTTTCCGCGGGTTCTTCTGGTGGAATGACTGGTGGGACCCTGAAATCATGTCACAACTAACACAGAAGCAACATTTAGCTGAGGTGAGGAGCGCTGGGATTACAAAGGCTCCGCTGCCCTAGAGATCAAACACACTAGGAATGGCTCCCCAAAGTTTCAAAGCATTTGTCTCCACCCTCTGCCAGTGCATCCAGGCCTCCTCCTAGCAGGAGGCACAGTGTTGCCATGAGGCTCTGAAGAGTGAGCCCAGGGCCTTCACAATGGCAATATCCTGAGCCCTTTTCATACTTTTACTGTGAGAACATGTTTCACTCAGTCACTAAGTGGCTCAGGTGGGGCTCAAACTTGCAACTCTCTTGATTCAGGCTTCCTGAATGCTGGAATTACAGGCCCACACCATCAGGGCCAGCCATGCCTACTTCTTGAGAGAAGTCCAAGGATCCAGGGGGAAAGGCAGACATAAACACCTTCCAGGGACCAGTGAGAGCTTTTTCCTGAGTGACTGTTCTAATTACAGTTCTTTATAGCGTAATGATTTTATATGTTCTTCTGTCTGTGCACTGTACTTCACAATGAAAAGCAATACAGCGCACATCTTTAGAACAGCACATAAAGACTGGTACTGGTAGCTGTCCCTTGAGAGAATAGCTACATTCTTTTTCTTATTACACAACCTTTCAGTTTTAAAAAAAACAAAATATAGATAAGCTCCTTCTGAAAAATAAATAGAACCAAATACATAAGGAAATGTGCTTAAAAATGTTCTCACATGTGATGCTAAAATTAAAACTAGGCAGTAAAGATTTCGTCTCATAGCTGGGCACAGTGATGCAATTCTACCCTGTAATTCCAGCCTGCAAGAGCCTGAGGCAAGGGCTGACCAAATAACTCAGCAGATTAAAGCACATGCAAGCAGGCGCAGGGATGGGGGTTTGATCCCCAGGCCTGCTGTGCTGGGCCCGCCCCCAGGGCACGCTGAGACAGCAACTGAGACTGGTCATGATGGCATGCACCTGCAATCCCAGGTCTTGGGAGGCTATAAACAGGCAGATCACCACAAGTCTGATCTAGTAGTGAGACTCTGAGCACCCTGTAGAACCTTCCCTAAAAATACAAAAAAAAAGCCTGAAGCAGGAGGACTGCCATAAGCTCAAGGCCAGCCTGAATTACACAGTGAATCTCTGGCTTAAAAACAGAACAAAAAGATTTGTGTCTTGTGGTCTAAGGGAAAAATCTCCAAACTGAGGAATAAATGCTGCCTTCTATTGGCCTTGGTCAGAAACTAGATGAAGTGTTATTGAAGGACTAAAGGTCAGAGTTGCAGAGCCTTATTTCTAGCCAGAGGTTCATGGTATCTTTCAAGGCTAAATGTCCAACAGGTTCACTGGATTGAGGAGTTAAGACAACCCTCAGCCCCGAACCTTCTGCTTCCCGGCAGGCTCTTTGCTCACCAACTCATGCTTCTCAGAAGGTTGAGGATTGCAAACAGCTCACTCCACACCTCAGCCTCTGGGAATCTCACCTGGAGCCCAAGATTCACCACAGAACCAGGACCTTTGATCTCAAAGCAGCAACCAAAAGAATGCCAAGCTAGAAAGCGCGTTAGGAAGCCAGGAGTCCATTCAGGGAGCAGCTCTCGATGAAGATGCTTTATTTACAGCCCATTCTCTATGGACATAGTTATGGAAAAGGTAAAGCGCTCAAGCTCTAAAGCAGCACAGTGAAAGGACACTGCTCGGCAGAGCTTCAGCGGAGCTCTTCAGGAACCCGTCATTGTGAGTAGAAGTTTTAAGCACTGGAATCCTGCATGCATTTGAGAAACAGGGACAAGGACAGGGTAGCGTGTGGGGGTAACGTGGGCTTAACACACATGAAGGCCTGGGTGTTCTCTTTTTTTAAAATGTATTTGGTACAGGGTCTACAGGGTCTCACTACACCAATTGGATTCCTAAGGATCCTCCTGTTTACAGCTTCCCAAGCGCTGGGATTATAGGTGTGCGCCATCAGGCCCAGTCTCAATCCCCATCTCCGCATGCCCCGGGGTGGGGCCCACATGGTGTGCTGAGGATCAAACCCTGGCCACTGGGTTCTGCCTAAGCAGGCGCATTAGTCCTCTGAGCTATCTGGCTGGCCCTGTCTTTTTAATTTCTATTTTTATTAGAACATACTTGCAGCACACCATGGAGGCATTTCCATTTTTCTTGTCATTTAGTTCTGTTTTAAAAATTTCTTTTCTATTCAGGTATCAGAAAGAGGAGCAGGTAGGTCATGGGTCTCCCAGGAGCACTAGAATGGAAGGATGCTCTATAAATTTAATTGAAAGAAGAAGGGTACATTGGGATATGAACCAGAAGAGATTAAGGGAAAAAAAACTGTCTAAAGAGTCACATTCATATAAACACCCAACATTTGAAAGCAGTAGCACAGGTACTGGTACCAAGTATTCATAGCAGTATTATGATGAGAGTATGCACAGACAACTATGCAAGATACACAAGATGTGGCATAAATCTAATCGTAAAGGAAAAAATTTTTGACACAACCTGGAGGAAGCTTGAAGGCATTCTGCTAGCTGATAAATAACCCGGTGAAACTGAGAACTGCTACATAACTGTGTGTATTCACGTGGTGTGCACGGAGCAGTCGCGTTTGCAGCTGGGGGCTGCAGACAGGGGGGCTGGCGCTGGAGGAGGCGCTCGCTGCTCACCAGGCACAGAGCGTTGGGGACGATGGAAAGTCCCCGAGAGGCAGTGACACAGCAACCACGTGGTAGTCAAAGCACGTCACGCCACGGACTGCACACTCAAAAGTGGTTAAAATAGCCAATTTTTGAT
>PVKN010041430.1:0-10552 GCA_004027915.1 Capromys pilorides
TTTCAGGGAATTTTATAAAACTATCTTTTTCTAGAGATGTCTTCAGTGACTCTACATGCTGACATTGGCTGGTCTTTTTCTACTTATGGTTATTTATTATAAACTAATTTCTGTTGGTAAACATTTTAAAGAAATAACTAAGAAATAGCATCTCATTGCAAAATATATTACTTTATTAAACCAATAAATAAAAACATTCTCCAGTTAATTTTAAATACATGACATTCTGTTAAATTTAACTTTAGTTGCTGCCAAGCTAAAGTATGTCGTCACTTGTAAGTATGCCAAAAGTAGAAGCTAAGAATTCTTCAAATATGGGGCCAAAGAAATAGCTCAACAGTTTTAACACAAGGCTGGCAAGTGCAAATTCCTGAGTTCAATCTCTGGTACTGAAAAAAACAAAAGAATTCTTCAAATACGATGTTTTTTTTAAAGTCTTAATTTGAAATAATTCGATTCAACTCAACAAAATCCTCATTAGTCCTACTACCAAATAGTGATCAATAAAAATAACCATTACCTTATAACAATGTTTAATCAGAAACTTTTTTTTACATTATGTCTGGCTCAACCTGCCCTGGGGGTGGGGCTGGCACAGCATGTGGTGCCGGGGATCGAACTGTGGTCCCTGCGGTTGCCTAAGCTTGCCTAAGCAGGTGCTTTAGAGCGCTGAGCCATCTCACTGGCCCAGAACATTATTTTTATTAATTCAATAGAAGTCTACCTTTTCACTCCAGTTCAGAAGAAAATTAAAGGCTAGAATAGAAAACATGATTTAAACACATACATGTAGGCTTAAACACTTTCTTCATTGCAAAAACAAAATACCCAATGCCTACAACTTAAAGGAGCAGAGATCTATTTCAGCTCATGTTGTAGAAGTCACAGTCCAGCTAAAGATAGGGAGTGGGGAGAAGGCAGTCAGGGCCTGGGTGGAGGAAAGGACCTCTTATCGTGGCAGTCCAAGCAGAGATGAAGCAGAGGAGGGAATGCATGATCCCAGGGACTCACCTCTTGGGATGGCCCCATCTCCTAACATTACCTTTAACTATAATGTTACCATTATTCAACCACCTTTCCAAAGCCTCACATGGGAGAATATCTAGATATAAATGATGGTTTATGAGAATATATATATATATACATATATATATATATATATGTATAATTATTTTTATTAACCTAGTATCCCCTCCAACAAAACAAAATAATTGTAGTAACTATTTGGCTCTAACAATTAGCTTTTAATTTGTAGCTTTTAACATGAAAACACCTAGCAATATTACAAAGTCCTACCCACCAAAATGGAGAAAATGATGACCATAGCAGAAAAAAATATCAGAAACATCAACGGAAATACTTCCTAACTCATAAAGGAATCTTCAGATTTGCAGGTTTAGCCCCAAAAAGGCACATACTGGTACTATTGCTATTATGTAGTTGTGACATCTATGAGAATCTAGTACCAGTAGGTCTCTAGATTACAGTATCCCATATCTTTTCAGAGCCAATATGAAAAAACCTATTTTTCTTCATCTCTTTGATTCACATCTTACAAATTTTTAAATTTTTAGCCTCCATTTAATTCACATTTAAAATGGGACTCTAGGACTGAAACCAGTTTCCCTGAAGTCAGTTGATCTCAAGAGGCATTGGAAACAAGACTAAATGGGTCACTCAAAGAGCTTCTGTCACCATGATTAAATATTCATGTGATGAGTAGTGAGATTTCTGGGTCAGATATTAACCCTGTGTGTAATATTTTGAGGAAATGTCAAGCTGTTTTCTCCAGTGGCTTTGAAGAACCCCAGTGATGTTATCAACACATCAATAGAGAGTGCTCCCCCCAAGAATGTGTCAGGTTCTCGTTTCTGTCAACATCTGTTCTGGCCTTTTTTATTATCACCTTAAAAATGGGCATGTAGTGGCATCTCATTGTGGGTTAAATCTGCATTCCCATAATGACTATCAATGTGGAGCCTCTTTGCACATGCTTAACAACCATTGATACATCTTCTATGGACAAATACCTATTCTAATCCTTCTCTTATTTGTCTCTTTATTATGGAAATAAGTCTGGTATGGTGGGACATGTCTGTAATCCCCACCCTTGAGAGACTGAAAACCAGAGGATTACTACAAGTCTGAGCTGTGTAGTAAGACCCTGTGTCAAATACATAACTTGAAAGTAATAAGAACACAATATGGAAATAAATCTAGGAGCTGTTTCCATAGTATTTATATCTTTGCATAATTGGCAAGTACCTTATCAGAGATGAGTCACAAACATTTTCTTCAAGATCAAGAGTGCTTTATTTCAGTGGACTTGTTTATTTCATCCAAGTGGTACAACATTGTTCATAACATCCCTAACATCCATAGTGATTTCCTCACTTTCATGCCCTGACTAACAGCTTTTGTTTTCTTTTTTATGACCAGACTGAATGCAGTTCTCAGTGCGAATATTCTCTTCAAAGAGGAAACTTAGTTTAATTTATTTTATTCTGTTTAATATTTTCAATGTGATTGATATAGGGTTTGATATTTATTATTCCCCCTTTTTGCTCATTTTGAGGGCAATCAGCTATTCTTTTCTAATTTCTAATGGAGATTCTGACATTGATACAAGGATCTTTATATCTAAATTTATTTTCCTTTTTTAATTTGAAACATGCAATTGGTAACTGTAAACTGAATTTTTAAACTGTGCATAATTATTTGATATGTGCACATCTCATGTAGTGTTTGTCAAAATCAAATTATTAATTTGTCATATATTATGTTCAGGTGCCAAAAGAAATGACAAGACCCGGTGAATGTAGCTTTGGAGGTCTCACTGAGATCTGTCTCTCTTGAAGTGAACCCAGAGCTCCAGAAGCATCTCCTTTTTATTTAGGACTATAACCCATGTTGACCTTCACTACTTGTTTAATGCTAGGTTCACACAATAGTTAAATAAAAAGATTACAAGGAGGGGAGGAGATAATCACCAACATCCCTAGTAAGGGTGGAGACAACAACCAGCATTAGCTGTTACCCACCTTCTTAAATCCCAGTTTTCTAGAATTCTTAAGTAAAAGATTATAACTCACTCTAAGCTTTGCTTATTGCTTTCTGCTTCTTAAGATGCTAGTTTATTACCTCTACATATCCCTGTTTTTACTTTTTATGCTGAAAGATAATTTTCTGAGATATCAGGGTGAGGACTGTAGACTTTTGATTCATAGCTTGTTGCTGGATCTGTCCTCATTGCCAAACTAAGCAGGATGTACAAAATAGTACAGAAACAACACACACAAATCTCTACTACACTTCCACTAAACCATGAAATAACATGAAAAGAATTAAGGTTTTTAATGCCATTAGAGATGCTTTGCAACAGTTCGAGTTTGGTTCTATGAGATGGAAGTTATACAAGATGAAGAAGTACTCCAATCACATTTTAAACAAAGTTGACATTGTAGATTAATGATTTGACCTCCCAACATAACAACGACTTGTTCTGAATCACTTATCTTAGTATTCAACTCTGAGTCTATGTATCTTTGATAAGTCCATAACTGTTTTGAGTTCTTGTACCATTGCTACACAAAATGAACAGTTTGTACACCTTGGCTTAATGCTACTCTGGCTGTAGCAGCTGTGGATGTGAAGGCTATCATGAGTTCAAGCTTGTCTTTTGTTCTCTTCTTTAACATCTCCAGAAAATATTGGAACAGTATCATGGAAGGGGAGTCTTGCCATGGGCAATATAATTGTATTGGAAGTCAAATTCCTTGTCCTGAGAATATAGATCTTATTTTTAGAAAAATTAAAGCTGAGTAGAACAAGTTGTGTTCCCTTTAAATAATGAGATATTTTCATCTCAATTTCCTTCTGCTGTCTGGGCAGAGCCATAGAGCACCAACAGAGCTCCATAGGGCTCCAATCTATGACACTTCCATTGGAAGTATTAACTAACTCGCGGGATGCCTCTCTTCTTACAGATTTCCCAATCTACCCTAATATAAGCAACATTGGTATTCTGGCAGGATGGCAGGTCTGCCGGTGGATATTTCCATTAGCAGCTATACTTTTAAAGTCCTTTCCTTGGAGAAGAAAAAGTCCCCCTTTTTCTTCCCTTACCTTGGTGTTATTATTTACTAGACTTTTTCCATCAGTGAACTCCTCTATGGAATAGTGGATTTGGAATATAAACCCAATAACTAAAATTACCTTTAATATTTACCAGAAATGACAATAAAGCCATCATAGTAATATAGGAAGAAAAAAACGATCTCTAGTGGATGACTCCAAATGATACATTCTTCTGGCACCCTTTGGGTGATGATCGATCTCAGATGTCAATCTTTAAGGAGGTCAGCATTTGTTTGACCTTTGATGCTTAGGTCTGGCCCATAGTAGGAGCATCTGTCCCTCCCATAGTTGCTAGATATCTTGCCTTCTGTGTTATCTCATTTGAGGGCCTAACCCTGTCTGACTATCTACAATATTTCTGTTTGCAACATTTCCCCCTTCTGAAGAAGTAACCTGAAAAAAAGGAAAAAAAAAAAAAAAAAAGAAGTAACCTGAACTGCTATGAGGGAATTATGGATGATGACCGCTCTGGTTTCTTCAGGCTGAAAGGGGTCACAGTTGGGAACCAGCAGTCAGAGATACTCTCCAGAGGTTCTATGTAAAGGCCCTCAAGAGATACCAGGCATTTTTATCTTGGGTAGAAGGAATCACTTTAAATCTAGAGAAGATAAAGCCAAAGAAATTATTAAGCATACATGGGCCAAATAACATCAGTAGAATAATTATGAATGTGGCCAAAATGATTTCTACCAATAGTAATGGCTTATTTTTTAGTTACATGTTGTGAGAGAACAGTGACATCTACAAGCTAGTTTTATTTGTATATTGTTGAACTCAAACTTGTTTGTATAAGGAAACATTTTTTGTAATATATATTACATTTGTAAAAACTAGTCTTAGTGTAAATTGGATTAATCTTCTACAGTCTATTTCTTTTAAGATATGATGATTGGAAGGAAAGTCAAGGTTGGAGAAGAACAGAGAGACTTGTGCCAATGTCCAGCAATGGGCTTGGTTTTCCTTTGGTCATGATTTCTCAGGGCTCCTCTGTGGAGATGACAGAGACTGTTCAGCCAGAGGGAGCAGGGAGGCCCAATGCCCTTCAGTCCTACTGGACCATCTGGGAAGCTGAGTCTGAGCTCTGGGGCCTTCGCCTCAGAGTGCAGTCTCACTTCTAGCAGGTGCCTTGGCAGTCAGGGTATGGCTTGTGGGTCTCTTGAGACAATCCCTCTTATTTTGGCCTGGCTTCTGATAGCCATAGCAGATGAACTTTATTGTCATTGAGCTCTTCTTGGAGCCAAGAGAATCAGACTCAGGATCTGTTTTTGTAACTGCAACAAGGCAGATATTTTTTATCTCTTTTGTTTTCTCTCCCTGGTTTTCTCCCAGTCCCAATTATAGGAAATTGTTTTCTTAGTGTCCTATAAAGTATCAAATGAGTTTTTTTGTTTGTCCCCAGGTAGGTAATGGGGCTTGCTGGATTTTAGGAAGAGGCCATCTGAATGATTTCCTATTTAAAGTGAGTCTTTTCATCAGTCAGATGTTTTGTATCAAAATGTTTACACTTACTCATTTTATGGGTTTTATTCATAGAGCTGGTACCCAACCTACTTCTCCAGTATCTGTAATAACACATGCAAAACCCCTTCCCCATTTCTCAATAACTCCTGGAACCCATTGATCAATATAATTTAGAAAGAAAACAGGCTGTTGCAAAGGAATGCTCACTTCCTTTGTCCAGTGATGGTCTGCAGCAGAAGATTCATCTGGCAGCTGAATTAAAAAAATTAATGTGAATAAAGCTTTTTGTATTATTAACCTAGGTGTATTCATATATATTCCCATACTATTCACCCCTTTTTGTTTAATAAGCATTTCTTTTAAACTTCTATTAGTTCATTCTATAATTGCTGACCTTAGGGGTTACACAAAATACCTGCAGTATGAGTAATGTTCCAATGTTTAAAAAAGTTTCTTAAAACTTGACTAAGACATGCAGGAACATTATCAGTTTTAATTTATTGTGGGACCCCCATTACATTAAATGCTTCTAACAAATGTTGTATGATGTGTTGACTCTTTCCATTGGGTAAAGGGGTAGCCCATCGAAAACGGGAAAATGTGTTTATGTACATATGAACATACTGTAATTTTCCAAAAGAAGGAACATGAGTGATATCCATCTGCCACAGCTGATTGGCTGCATTTCCTCTTGGATTTACTCCTTGAGGAAAGTGATGACCTTGTAGAGCACTGTATTGTGAGCAAGAGTTTAAGATATGTTGTACCTGTTTGTGTGTGATATTAAATTTACAGATAATCCTTTGTTTATTAGTATGAGTGGAAGCATGGAATTCCATGGCAGCTTGAACATTACCTATAAGTAACTGATCTTTCTGTTCATTTCCTGCTGACATAGGGCCAGGCAATGCAGTATGAGCTCTAATATGTATAATGAAAAGAAGCTGATTTCTATTCTATTTCTATTTCTATTCTATTTCTAGAAGAAGCTGTAGCATAGAAAATAATTGCATTAATTTTGAACCATCTGCAATTAAGGTAGCAGTTTCCATTTCTTCTACTGTATGTTCAGTGTACTGGAAATCAGTTACAAGATTTAGTGAGTCAGAGCAATCATAAAGTGACATAATAATAGCAGCTAACTCCGCCTTTTAAACAGAGCAAAAAATGAGTTTGCTCAATTCTAGCTTTAAGACTCATATAGCCTGCCATGCCAAGTTTATTGGCCTCAGTAAAAAATGTATCTGCTTTAGGAATAGGTTTAGTTTTAACAACAGAAGGTAATATCCATTGGGTTCTTTTGAGAAACTGAAGGCATGTATTTTGTGGGGAATTATTGTGAATGTCACCCAAAAAGTCTTGTAAAGCAAGCTACCATTCATTTGAAAGTTTGTACTGTCATAGACTTTCTTGTTGAGTAAGTGGCACAATAATTAGTTGGGGATCTGTGCCAATAAGATGGCAAAGTCTTAATCTACCTTTAGTAATACTTCTACAAATTTTATCTAGATAAGTGGATAACTTTTCCTGCTCTTTATTAGGCAAAAAAAAAAAAAAAGCCATTCTAAAATACTATCTTCCTGCCAAAAGACCCCGGTAGGTGAGTGTTGTTATGGAAAAACAACTAGTACAGCTGGTTGATTGTGATCAATTCTGTCCAAATAAGCAGTTTGCATAATTTGTTCAACTTGGTTGTTCTTGTATTTTTTCTTTGGCCTATAATTAATCCATATTCTCCTAAGACTTACTCAGCCTTAGTAACAAGTTGTTTTAATTCATTTCTGTCAGAATAGACAAACAATAAATCATCCATATAGTGTAAGATTAACACTGAGGGAAATAAACATCTTAACTTTTCCAGAGGTTGATTTACATAAAACTGACAAAGTGTGGGACTATTTAACATACCTTGAGGCAAGACTTTCCACTAATACCTGGGAGTAAGTTTGTTACTATTTAGGGAGGGGATCATAAAAGCAAACTTTTCTCTATCTTGAGGCTGAAGGGGAATAGTATAAAAGCAATCCTTTAAATTAATAATGGTTAAAATCCAATCCTTGGGAATTATACTAGGCTGCAGCAAGTCAGGTTGCACAGGACCCATTGGCTGAATAACAGCATTAATTTTTCTTAAATCTGTAATTAATCTCCACTTTCCTGACTTCTTTTATATAACAAATACTGGGGAATTCCAGGGACTTGTTGATCTTTCTATTCTGTCCTCATTTAACAATTCCTGAACTATTTTTTCAAGAGCCAAAAGCTTCTCTTTAGTCAAAAGCCATTGCTCCACCCAAATAGGCTGCTTTGTTAACCACTTAAGGGAGAGGGTGAAGCTCAGAGAAATGGCTATTACTCTAAATTTGAATTCAAGGAAAGGGTCTTTATCCCCTGGGAAATCACAGGGATCTGTAAAGTAGCCCCCCACTGAGAAAGTAGATCATGTTCCCACAAGTTCATTCAAATGTCTGCCACATAGGGTTGTAAATTTCCTCTTTGGCCATCTGGCCCAATACACACCAACATATTTTGACTTTGTTGAATATTAGTCATAGTTCCTATTCCAGAAAATGTGACAGAAACAGACATCTTAGGTCATTGACAAGGCCAGTCCTTAGAGGATATCATAGAAACATTAGCTGCAATGTCTGCCAACCCTTTAAAAAACGAGGCCTTGAATAGTTATAGATAACTGGGGTCTTTGTCCCAGAAGTGTTGCCACCCTACCAAAAAATCAGTGCTTCTAAATTCTCCTCTTCTTTTCTCTGGCATGTTGTTGCCTTTTACATAAGGCAGCAATAGGAACTGAGCAATCCTCTGTTTGCTTACTATCTGAAAGGGTACGGAGGTAGTCACCATCACAAAAATTTCTCCTTCATAATCTTTATCAATGACTCACAATTGTACAAAGACACCTTTGCTAGTAAGGCCACTTCTCCCAATAATCAAACCAATAGTATCTTTGGGTATGGGGCCAAAAAAATATTAGTATTTTTATATACTCGATGAATGGGTCGCAAAAACTGATTTTCTTTTGCTACAATATCTAAGGTCATGCTTCCTGATGTGGCATGAAAAGATCTGAGACTCTCAGTATTGGTTGATTATGGGGTTGTTCAAAGTAAATTACTGATACCCCATATTGTTTGTCTCCCAGCCCCAAGGAGGAGGGCCCATTGTCCACTTTCCTTGCTGTTATAAAGGTTGCCCCTTTTTATCAAATTTGGAGCAACATTCATTTGCCCAATTTTTTCCCCTTTTACATTTTGGACACAGCCCTGGTGGCTTAGTTTTATCTTTACCCTTTTTCTTTTCATTTTACAATCCTTTTTGATATGCCCCACTTTGCCACAATTAAAACATTTTGTAAGATTTTGCTTACATGAAATTTGTAAAGCAGTGGCCATTAAATTAGCTTTATAAGGTTTAGAAACAATATCTGCACAAGCTTTAATATATTCCTCCAACAGAGCACCTCGAGCCTTTAATGGGTGTATACCTTTTGTCATTCTGAGTTAGCATTTTCAAAAGACAAAGTTTATAGCAACATATCCTGAAGAATAGAATATGAGACAAGGAAAAAGTCCATGGAAGTATGATACTACAATTTTGTAAATGGTTAAGTTCAAAAATATTTGTGTAAAATTGTTTAAATGTAAGTTGCATAGGAGATAAGAGAGTGGCTTTGTGGTAAAGTACGAGGGCTCCAATTCTGCTCTTAACACGTACATATACACACACAAACACATCACGTGCACGTGTGCACGCACACACACACACACACACACACACACTGAGTTGTTTAGTTTCCTGATATGAGTATTATCTAGACTTGATCATTTGTAATTTAGTTCCATTTTCCCAGAGAATATATTTTCTAAAATCCATCCTATAATCTTTCTTCATGTCCATTTTATCAGCATTTGAAACTCATACATGTCTTGGTGTTGGCTGTAATGCAATGTAGTTGGTAACTAAATTAATCTGGCTACTCATGTCACTTTAATCTCATATGTTATTAATGATTCATTTTGTATCTTAGAGTGACTTTTTATTTCTTTATGTGAATTCAAGTAGCTTCCTAAATTATTTTCCCTTTAGCATTTCTCACTGTGCAGATCTGTGAGCTCTCTATTTTCTACTTTTTAATTTATATAAAAATGTGTTCAATGAAAGAGGCTCCAACCCCCAGCCCCATCCATCCCACAAATTCCACCCACCATTGTGATAAACAGTGCCATTGGGACTGGCCACACCAAGACCAGGTAAAGAGGCTCTGGCCCACAGCCCAGTCCATTCCGCGAACTTCACCCACCATTGGGCCCAGCCCTGGGCGACCAAGTAAAGATGCTCCCAGCCCGGTATCCATTCCTTGGAACTCTGACTGCACCTACATCCCTGACCCATGGGGCCTCGCAGCAGCCAGCCACCGGAGCTTCGACCAGCAGCCAGGCACGGCTGGAGGGGAACAAGCTTAGTGGATCCGTACACAAACTCCATTAGGCGCTAACAGCATAACTTCACCAAAGTGCAGAGAGCACTGTTGAGGATGAGAGAGTATATTGAAGCGACCCCCTAAGTTCAAAGGTAACATGAGGGGGCAGTTGACTGGAGCTAGGCAAGCACAAAACAGTGTAAGACGGGAGAACGCTTCCGCCCCTTGTTTCAGTGGACTAGCTTCTCATGTTCCGGGCTATGGGGGAACGCTTGAATGTACTTATTTACCTTGTTTCTTAAAAGGAGTTTCTAAAAAGAAATTTGTTGTCTCCTAAAGCCATGTTTACTAGGGCGACTTGTACTTTGTCACTAATTATCTAGGTAGACGTGCACAATGCTGTTTGCGCAGGACGATTGTTCTGCTTTTTATCTTTTACAAGGGGGTCTGGAAATTTCACAAAACAACCATCAGGAAGATTTAAACGGTTTGTTATTCTTGGTTTGTGGGAAGAATGTA
>PVKN010041431.1:0-10550 GCA_004027915.1 Capromys pilorides
GCTGGCCCCCCGTGGGCCCTGTGCCTCCCTGCTTCCTTAACACACTTGTCTTCTACACACTGTGCTCCATCCTCAGAGTCTCCCTGAGTGAGCAGAGTAGACCGGAACTTCGGCTGTTCTGGCTGCACTTCCTGCCAGCACACACCACACGCACCCACACGTGCCATGCCACATGCACTGCCCAGGCCACACACCCTGCAACCAGACTCACCATGCACCTCCTACTCCACATATAATAGATCTCACGCCTCCTACCCATGCACCACATGCCATCTGTATCACGTACCCCGAATATCCCCTGAATATACTCCATACTCCTCACATCGCACACCACAGATCCTCCAACTCCACACGCATCCATCATACACTCACATAACATACAACATCACACACAGCTTCCTCACCTTACGTACCCACCACACCTCGCAGCACCCATCCATGCCACACCCCTCATGCTGCACACCTCCTCTGCGTGCACTGTTTCGATTTGTTGCTAGATGTTCCCCCAAAGCTCATGTGCTTGTAGGTGGGGCTTTGGGGACTGACTGGATCATGAATGTGTGATGCTCAGTTGGCCCAGTGACTGGGTTAGCACAGTTCTGGCTGTGGCTGGATGGACTTGCTGAAGAGGGAAGACCCACTGTGGTGTGGGTGGCACCACCCAATAGGCTTGGAGCCTGGACAGAATAAAAAGGGAAAGGAGGGGGCTCGCGCTTGCTGCCTGCCGTGCCATGAAGCGTTTCTCTTCTGTGATGCTACCCTGCCTTGGAACCAGCCGGCTGAGGACTGAAACCTCCACACACGGTGAGCTGAACTAAACCTTTCCTCCTTGAACGTGTGACTATCGGTATTTTGTCCCAGAAATGAGCAAATAACTGAGACACACCCATTCTACCACTCATGCTACACTGTGCCACATACTACCATACCATGTGCATACACAGCCTGGCACTGCACACTGTGTGTACCAGATACACACAACCCCACCATGCAACCATAGACACCACACACAGCACACCTCACATGCCACACACAAACTGTTCACACGCCTGTCTCAGTTACTGTTGACTCGCTGCTGGGACAAGTACCTGATGCTCAGAATGAAAGAAGGAAAGGTGTATTTGGCTCACAGATTGTGGAGGTTTCAGTCCATACTCTGCTGGCTCCAAGGCAAAGGACAGCAGTTCTCGGCGGCGGCAGAAAACAGTGAAGAGCAGAGGAGGCGCAGCAGCTGTGGCATCCGGCAAGCCTCTCTCTCCCACTTTCTGTGCCGGTGCTCCACCATGAAGATCGGAGCTCCTCCAAAGACCAGGACTTCTTCAAGGAAGTGGGGCAGGGCAGGGCTGCACAAAGCCTTCCTCAACTCCTTTTTATGTACTTTTTGTGCTCAGTCACTCTGGGGTGGCCTGGCTGGCCCTAGGGTGGAACCAGTCACACTCCAGGGTGGGACCAGTCAGGTCCCCGGGCAGTCCCTCTGCATCCTGCAGGATGGGGCCCCCACAGCCCAGACCCAGGCATGCATCCCCATAGCTGTGCTCTGTGCGTGTTGGGACAAGGTCCTGCTGAGAACCTGGGTCCATTGTTGGGGTCCCAGGGCAGGCCTTGGTGGTCTGGGGAGGCTGCCCTGCTTTGGGCTTCTGCCAGCAGAGCCTGTTCCTGGCCAGCCTGCCCTCCCCTGCGCCCTGTGGCACATGGAAGTCAGCTAAGGTGCTGTGTGCTGGACCCGGGTTACAGATCGAAGTCTGCTGCCTGTCGGAGAGAAATAAGAGGGGGATGTGGACAGAGAGAAACGGGCTGTAGAGGGCTGGGTGGTGCCAGAGAGCTGAGGGGCCTGGACCTGCCCTCTGGGGCCTCCTGCTGGAAGCAGCCCTGCCTGCGCTAGAGCACGGGCCTGAGGCCCTGGGACTTGGAGGGGACCACCGTCTGTTGGAAGCTGCCCAGCCTGGCGCTTGCTCCTGGCTCTGCTCGCAGCTGCTGCCCTTTGTGCTGGGTGGAAAGGACCACACTGTCCGGTTTCCCTGGACTTCAGTCTGGTGACAGCGGGCAGGGGGCTGAAGTCCCCTTGATTGAGGGCCCCAGCACCTTGAGTGACACCAGCTCCTGGGCCTGCTCAGACCTGGGTGACCATTGTGTGTAGGATTTTCCAGCAAAACCAGGAGGTGAGGGTGGGGAGGGGCAGGTGGCTGTAAGGGCCAAGGCCCTGTTTCTGATTCAAGGTTACAGACATCATCCTGGCCAGTCTGCACCTGGGCGGGGCTCCCCAGGGCTCCCCAGGGGCTGACGTACTCCACACCCAGATCCACCAGAGGCTGCTGCTAATTAGCCTACCCTTTGGCTACAGTGCCAGGTGGGCAGGCCCACATTCTTACGCATGTTTGGGATTTTTCAGGAGGGGGCAAGGCTGCCTTGGTAGGTGCAGCGTGGCATTATAGTGCCCTGGCCTCCATCAGCCTTGGCAAGCCTCTCCATGGCCTTCCTGCCCCGGGATGCCAAATGGACAGACGTCCCTTTCCTCTTGAGAACCTGCAGGCCTGGGCTGCTGGTCTTCCCCGTGCCCTTGGTCCAAGCGGCTCCTGTCGCTCAGGTTGGTGCCCCGAGGGCCTCAGTGGCCTAGGTTGCTCACTGTCCCCAAGAGAATGACGACTTTCCCTGTGTGACTCTGGGCAGGCTGGTCCCCAGGGTGGTCTCCAAAGCTGCTCTAGTTCAGAGGCCTTGGAGGCCAGGAATTTAGGGGGCGTGGGGTGCAGGTGATGTTGGAGCCCTGCAATGCTCACAGACCTGATAGTGGGTTTGTGTCTCCGTGGGCTGGTCATGGTGTGGGTGGGTGACAGGCTGCATGAGTGACAGGCGCGTGGATGAAGGCTCTGACCACACTGCTTGGGGTGGGTGGTCAGGACTTGGCTGCCTGCTGGGCATCAGACCCTCCTCTCCACCCACCCCGCTGCTTAGATGGGGTTTTCTAAATGCTTCCAGTCTCTCCATGCACGGCAGAGTGGTGTCAGCGGGCGCCATGGTGCACACCTGGAATGCCAGGGCCAGGGAGGCTGAGGCAGGTGGGTCACAAGCTTGAGCCAGCCTGGGCAACTGAAGAATTCAGACTCTCTGGGGAGATGGGGACGGGGAAGGAGAGTGCAGCTGAGTCCTGTCGGGGCGGCTCTACACCCACCGGCTGCAGTCACGGGCTGCAGATGGGTACCAGCAACGGTGAAAGGGAAAGAGGGCCTGGGAGTGCAGCGGGCAGCAGCCCTGGCTCAGCCCCACGTCCAGTCCACGAGGGACAGGAGCCACACCCGACAAGCAAGTCCCAGTGAGGCAGTGACGGCAGCGTGGCCGGCACCTAGGCCAGCAGCCTAAGCCTGGGACAGGGCAGAGATGGCTCAGGGGCACCTGCTGGGTCCCCTCCCTGCCCGCACCTCCCGCCCCACTGTAGTGGTTGATACGTTGTGTCAACTTGGCGGATGACTCAGCGGCCCGGCTCCCGTTAGTGGGAGTCCTGTCCCGGGGTACAACTGGCTCCACCCTAGAGGGGGATCAAGGGCCCATGCTGGGGTATGATTGGTTCCCCCCTAGGGCACAATGGGCCCACGTCAGAGTGACTGAGCACAGAGACGTTTTAAAGGGGCTGAGGAAGGAGTCAAGACATCACTTCCTTGGAGAAGCTTCAGTCTTGGCAGTTGGCCTGGACTCCATCGTCTGGCTTGCAGCGCAGACTCTTCAGCCTCCAGCTTGGATCTTTCGCCACCCGTCGCAGACTCTTCAGCGTCCATCACAGACACTTCAGTCTTCTATCGCAGACCCATCAGCCGATGGATAGAGACTTACAGGGAGCACTGCAGTGAGTTTCAGACCTCGGGACTGAATTCTCCAGTCCAGAGCGTGCAGATGCCCTCTGCACGCTTCCTCATCTGACTCTGTGGCTGACTATTGTAAGCCAATCTTGTAACTCCTTATATATTGTATATTTTGTGTTAACATCCGTTCCTTATATCTTTCTGTTCCTCTAAGTAAAATCCTGACCAGTACACCCACATAGGCGCCCTGCCCTGAACCGAAATGCCGCATCTTCTTCCTCTCTCCCTCTGCCCTCTGTAGGCACCTGTCTGGTCATAGGGGTCTGGCTGGCCTGTGTGTGTCACACCCTCTGGATGTGGCAGTGTCTCCAGGGAGCCCACAGGTAGCAGGGACCCTGTGCCTGACGTCTCTGATCTGAGCCTTCTCATGCAGAGGGGCAGTGGTGGGGCAACAGGAGCTCAGACCTGTGGACCTTGCTGGCCCTGGAGCCTGGGGATCCTCAGCAGCAGCCTGCTGGGGGAGGGGTGGCCCCGCCATCTCCTCTCCTGGGGACCAGGCCATGGCAGGTGAGGGCATGGTCAGATGCAGTTGCTGTGTAGGTCCTGCATGGTGGGCAGTGGAATCTTCATCCAAGGAAGAACAAGAAAGGAAATACAATGTAAAGATCTTTCAATGCCGTAACTGTAGAAAATTTGAAATATGTGCAGAAAATAATAAGTGGATTTAAAGAGAAAGATAGATCAAGAACAGCAGGGTAAATGACTCGGTGCCTTGGGTCATGTGGGGACAGCTACCTGAGTCCCGTCCTTAGTTTCTGAGTCTCATTACATTGGTGTCTTTTGCCAAACAGGGGACATTTTTGGTCACTATTTTTTAAAATATTTTTTAAATAGTCTTTCTTCTTTCCTCTGAGACAGATGGCATGAAGATTAGACACTGTAGCCCCACAGGCGTATTGCCTCTGTCTCTTGCAGGCCTGCTAACGCAGGTGTTCAATGCAAAGCTTATCCAGCGTTGTTTTTTTGGCGGAACGGGGGATCAAACTCAGGACCTCGGGCTTGCCCAGCAGTTATCCAGTGCTTTCGCTCTCACGCCAGTCCTGGCGCTGCCCAGGCGGATGTCTTTCTATTCCTTGTCAATCTGCTTTTCCAGGTACTGTGTTTGTATTTAGAGGGCTTTCACTTCTTGGTTATGTTAATTCCTAGGAATTTAATTTTTCTTGAGGCTACCGTGAGTGATACTGTTTTCCTAGTTGCTTTCCTGGTGAGTTCCTTTATGGAGTACGGGAGCCCACCGTGTGTGTGTGTGGCTACCATACTGGCTTTATTAGTTCTATGAGTTTTTTCATGGCATCTGTAAGGGTGGCCTGGCTCCTCTCTTTCCTATTTCGGGTTCCTGTTAGGTCCCCTTTGTTGCCTTCCCTTTCCTGACCACTTAGGCTAGTATTTTGAGTACTGTATTAAACAGGAGTGCTGATGGTGGACAGCCTTGTCCTGTCCCTAATTTCAGAGGGAATGCTTCTAGTTTTTCCTCATTTAAGATGATGTTGGCAGCAGGTAGGTTATACATGGCTTTTTATCAGATTGAGATGTGGCCCTCTAAACCTATTTTTTAAAAAAATCTCAAATAGATGTTGGATTGTGTCACAGGCCTGTTCTGCCTCTGTTGAGGGGGTCATGTGACTTCTGTCTTCTGTTCGGTCACATTCTTCTCGAGAGCCTGTTACGGCTGTGTCTAGACGTCCTCTCAGAGCCTTGTATGCTCCCAGGAGGAACATTTAGGAGGGGGACGAGTCCAGCGCACCCTATGGTGAGAACAGCAACACTAAGGCGTGTTTATGGTTGTGGGAGCCAAGGGTCCTAAGTCCAGCCATGGCGATGGCTGTGTGGAACACGGGCCTTGACCCAGGTTGTATGCAGTCATGAAGGAGGAGTGGCTGGAGGATGAGTGACTGAGAATGGCAGGAGGTAGGTGAGCGCTGTGAGCTGGGCTGGGCAGGAGGCCTGCTTTTGCCTCTGTCCTATGTGCGGAAAAGGTGATTTGCGTTATGCTATTGAGATAGTATCTGGTGTTTTGGGCCCGGCGCCTCAGCTCTGATGTGTGATCTTTCAAGCCCCAGGAAGCGATAGGCTCTGTCTTGACGTTGGATCCCAGCTGACAGCATGGAGCACTGGCTCTTCGTCCTGTCTCGACCGGGCTCATGTTGAAGAGCTGCAGGTGTGGGTAATGGGGGAAACACGAGTACCGTCAGAGACCGCCGCCACTTTGCCCCCCACGAGTGGTGCGCCTTGGAGCTGCTCAGGGTTTCCAAGGACAAACGTGCTCTCAAGTTCATTAAGAAAAGGGTGGAGACGCACATCCGTGCCCAGAGGAAGCGTGAGGAGCTGAGCAACGTGCTGACCGCCCTGAGGGGCCGGCTGCCCAGAAGGACTGAGCCCCTGTAGAATAAAGCTTATTGTTTATTACTTAAAAAAAATACCAGGAGGACTGGGAGGGGGAAGTAGAAGGGCGTTGTCATAGTCATAGGGTTTTGTTTTCATTCCAAGAATTGAACTCAGGACCTTGCACTGGCCAGGCAGGTGCTCTGCCGCTTAGCTATATCCCCAGCCCTGGTTCTTAATTTATGAGTAAAATGGTATCACCTGGCAGTAGTTTGTGATGTTATGTACTGTAAACCCTAAGCCAGCTACTAAAATATCAGGAGTTTAGTGAGTAAATCAGCAAAGAAAACAATCTAGAAATCTTAAAATGAAGCAAGCCAGTTTCAGTGGAGTGCATCTGTGACCCCAGCTATCCGGGAGGCTGAGGCAAGAGGATATCAGGGCCAGTCTGGGCCACTTCATGAGACCCTGTGTCAACATGGGCTGGGCTTGGGCTGGGGATACAGCTCAGGGCCACGAGGGCCTGCTGGCAGGTGCAAGGTCCTGAGTTTCATTCCTCATACAAAAAGATGGGAGGACTGGGCCTACAGCTTAGTGGGGGAGGGCCTGTCTGATGTGTAGGGCAGTACCGAGCAAAACAAACAAAACAGGACCACCACCAGCACCTCAGCTAGACCAGTATGCATGACTTAAAGCCAGCTGAAGGGGCGAGGAAAAGCCCTGGCCAGCTCCGTGCATATCAACACATGGCAACAGGGTTAGGCACGCCAAGATGGCGCCTGCTGCGCTTCTCTCAGGGAGAGTCGCCCAGGCGTCCTCTCTAAGTTGAACAGTACGCTAGCACTGTGCTAGGTGTAACAGGAAGTCCCACCCCAGTGAGGTGGCACTGCCCAAGAGGCAGGCAACCTGGACGGGATAGGAGGGAGGGGGAGGCTCCATGCAGTGGGTTTGCTGCCCCTGCCTGCTCTGCCACAGGCTGTTTCTGCCCGCAGCATCCCCCTGCCACGCTTTTCTGTTGGACTCTGTTCTGCTGCAGGTTGGTCCTGGGCACCCCCACCTGCTGCGCTCAGCGTGGAAGGACAGATGGGCTGGTGAGGAGTCGGCTGTGGAGCAGCACCCGAGACGAGACTCCCCTGCCTCGCAGCAGCTGCTGTGCCAGTGGGTGTCGGAGGTTGGAGTGTTTGTTTTGACTGTTCAGACACAGTGACCACACCAAATATTGCTGGCTTTCTGCCCAGAACCAAGGACAGCCCTATTGTCAACTCCATGGTGTCCCCAGTGCCAGGGTCTGGACCAAGGCTGTCCTCTGTGTTCTGGAGCCCTCTCCGGGAAACAGCACGCCTCATCTGGACGCAGCGTCCGCTCTCAGCGCTGCTTCTGTATCCTTTGAAAAGTCTGTGCTGCGCAGCCTCAGGTGCTGTTGCCTGCGTGTGCCCCACCCTGAAGGCCTCAGCCGCTCCCGTCACAGCCACGGGGTGGTCCTGCTCGGCTTCCTGTGGGATGGGTGTTCTGTGGTGCCACCCTCAGGGTTCAATTTGCTGTCACTGTAGAAGTTTGGGTCCGTGGTTTGGAGGTGCGTGGTACGCTGACTCAGTTCCCCTGCAGGCCCTTGGCCAGCTCACCTGGGAGGGAGGCTGCGGCTGGGCTGCGAGGGGCCATCCATCTTCCAGAGGCCCCCAGGATGTGCTGAATGGGCCGTTTGTGTTTTATGAACAGCTCAGTATCATAGGAATGTAGCCCGGCCCATGGCGGATGGGAAGGAGCCGGGGCTGAGAAGTCATAATAAAACACCCGTCCCGGGAAGCAGGCGCATGAATCACGGTTGGAGGTGATAATAACTCTTCTGGCAAATGCGTGTTCTCTGCCCCAAGCCAGGTATGTGCAGCCACACAAAGGGCCCTGTGACCGCTGCCGCCACCACCGGCCACGTGGATGGTCCCTTGCCGTGAGTTCCGTCCCTCCTGCAGGACACCTTGCTGGGAAACCTGGTGGCGGCCACTCTGCTTAGGGAGACCTGGGCTGTGTGGGGGCCACAGGTCTTGACTGTTAGGAGTCTGGGTCAGAGCAAACGAACTCACCAAGTGTCTTCACGTGGAGGCTTCCCGTCAAGCTGATGCTTTCGTTTTGGCCCAGAAAACCAAGCACATGCCGAAGAGCGCAGAGGGCAGCGAGCAGGGAGAGGTGGAGGCCGCTCGGCCGCTCGCTGATCACACACGGATGTGCTGTGGAGCTTCCACTCACTGAAGTGTGCATGCAACGCGCAGGGCATGGCAGGGTCTCCTGTGGGCCTTGGAAGGGCTGGAGCAGATGCGTGAGGCGTGTGCTGCGCATGGACTTGCCTGTGACATCTCGCTCTTATGTGCGACTTGCAGGGCCCTCGTCTTGGTCTTGGAAGAGGAGTGTGGGTCGGGTGGAGATTGTGCTTCCCAGGGTGTGTGTGTGTGTGTGCACGCACACGTGCGTGCCTGTGCATGTGCGTTGTGTGTCAGTGCGTTGTTGGAGGGAGGAGCATGGTGGACAGGGTCCCACGGGGTGTGAGCTGCAGCCTGGGCGCAGCAGGGGGTGCCCTAAGTGCTCGTGGGGTGCTGCCATTGCAGGGGCTGCGGTGGAAGCAGCTCTTTCTCACACTGAGTAACGTCCTCCTGTCGCTGGTTCAGTGCCCACTGAGGTGGCCTGGTTGCTGGACCACAGCAGAAGTACCTGTGTCTTGTGCCCATGTCAGCACCCGCCTAGCAGATAGGCGAGGTGGGCACCAGCCTCAGAAGCGTGGGCATGCGTGTCTCGTGCACGTGCACACGGGACTCCCTTTCCCTGGTAGCTACAGCCATGTCTGTTCCCTGCAGGAAGCGCAGGACCCTGGGAGTAGAGCTGGGGAACAGGCACCGGCCGCCCGTGTTCTGAGGGGCACCCTGGGGGCTCTGCGCATTTTCAGCTTCATCTTTCCCTGATCATGGCATTTTCTCCTCCGCACTTTTATTGTTGAAGGTGAAGTGAGCCCAGGCCTGAGGCCCCTTGGCTGCCGCAGTCCCGTTCGCCCCTGTCATCCTCCGTGGGCGTGGGCCACTTGGCCACAAACAGCATGGGGACCTGCGAGGGCCAACACTGGTAGGGAACAGAGGGCCCTGCCTGGTAGGTCCACATTTTGAAAGACCCTAGAAGCACCTGTCCCCAGGGAGGCCAGTTGGGCCCGGGGTCCGGTGGTGTCACAAAGCTGATTGGAAGATCGTGCTCTGGACACACCTCACGCCACCTCAGTGGGAGAGGGACACAATGGCCTTGATACAAATGCAGGGCACACAAATGGGAAACACCTGTGCGCGGGGCCCCGGCCAGGCATTGTTGCAGGTCGGCCTGCCTTCCTGTCAGTTCATTCCAACTCATATTGTGGTGCAATGAAGAATGTCAGCAACCTAGAGCTGCGAAACTTGATGTGTAAATGGCAGGATTTGAAAAATATGTCAGGGCTGGGGCGAGCCTGGCCCGGGGCCAGCGGGCTGGGGGACAATGGAGGCATCTGTGCTGTGGCCCTGCCTGCGACCACAGCCTCGAGGCTGCGTTTCCACCCCGGTGGCCGCACAGCTGATCCAGAGGGTGAGAGGGGCTCTGCGGGCCCCCGGGAGCAGGAGGGCTGCGGGGCTCCAACCTATGGACAGGAGCCCCCAGCGTGGGCTGTCGTCAGGTGAGCCACAGTGGGAGCTCCGAGGAGTGGGGAGCCAGGCGGCCGGACCGGGAGGGGAAGGTGTGGAAATCTGACACAAATGCAAATGTTTTACCTTCTAAATCACCTTGGTCTTTGCGGTTGAAATTCCCGTGAACTTCCCACCCCTGTCTCCTGGCTCAGGGAGCGCCGGCTGCTCTCACTCTTTAAGTCGCAAGTCATAATTCTTCCCTGGCTGCGGCCCTCCAGGCTGGGACAGTATGAAAATCCTGGGGCTCCAGAGGTCCCCCTCATGCTGCCCAGGTCCAGGCCCAGGACACCTGGAAGTGACTCACTAACCGCCTTCACCCTGATGACTCGGAGAGGACAGGGAACGGGTGGCAGCCACTCGCCTCCCGCTTAGTGGCAGTGCTCCAGCCACGGCTAGGTCACGGGCTCCTGGTGTGTTTGTCCACTGACCCCAATGCCTGGATTCCCTGGTGTTCCCAGGCCCTGGTGTGCAGACCCTGCTGTGAGCCTAGAGGGAGCATGGGGGACACCAGTGTCCCGGGGCTCAGGCACAGAGCTGTCCCAGGCCTGGGGCCCCTGCCCAGCCTCGTTGGCTTCTTCGTTCTCAGTCCCCTCTGTCCCTTCGCTACTATAACAGGGTACTTCCTGAGGATCATGGTAGTGTCCTGTGGTCATTGTCACAAAACTCCCCAAGCCCAGGGACCTCTGAC
>PVKN010041432.1:0-10555 GCA_004027915.1 Capromys pilorides
ACATTTACAGACAGATGCATTCTCCTTGGACGGCATCCTATCGAGGGATAACAAATTTGGTAGCAGTTTGTGCTACCAAATATCGATCTAATTTTTTTTAAAGGCCGGCCAAATAGCTCAGTGGATTAAAGCACCTGCAAGCAGGCACAGGGGCCAGGAATTCAATCCCCGGGCCTGCCACCACACTGGGCTGTAAGACAGAAATTCTCTAAACAGAAAAGCATCCGCCATCTGTAGGGAAACCCCAGTAGACTAATGGTGGACTTCTCTGAAGAAGCCTTGTGAAGTTGGAGACAGTGTCCTGAAGAAAAAACATGCCAGCCAAGAATGTTATACCCAGCAGAATTGTCCTTGAGAAGGAAGGACACATGGAAGACCTTCTAAGGCCAAAAAGAAGGGACCTGTGGGCTGAAAAACGCTTTAGGATAATTCTTTAGGATAATCTGGGAGAAGCAGAAAGGTGACAGTCATGATGGAAACACACGAAGGCGCAAAACTTAGCAGTGTGCAGAAAGGAAAAAGGAAAACAAACTCTCGCTGCAGAAAACCACCAGACTACAAAGATGAATGAGAGGAAAGAGGAACAAAGGATGTGCGAAACGACCAGAAATATATTCCAGGGGCAGCAGGGATATGTCTGCATTTCTCAATTGTAACTTAGTAATTGGTTAGATTTCTCAATTAAAGATAAAGTTGTCCATAGATTTAAAAATAAAACCTAGGCCCAAAGATGCCTGCTACAAGAAACTCATTTCACCAGTACATACACAGACTAAAAGTGAACAGATGGAAACAGATACCATGATCATGCAAATGGAAACCAGAAATGAGCGGGACATGAATAGATCATCTCAACCAAGAAAAAAAGGCATCAAAGTTATACTGTGCTTCAGACCAAATGGTCGAGTCAGACATATACAGAACCCTTCATCCAGCAACTATGGGATACAGCTGATGCCACAGAAATAATTCCTTTTCTACGTGGATACTCTCCTTTTTTTCTTCATGTCTTTTATTGAGCTAAAAGTGAATACTGAATATTCTAAAACAATGGGTTGGTGGACATCCATGACTTACTATGTTTTAAAATTTCTGAGTTCCTTAGTTTCAAAATATCTATTTTATATGATCACTTTCTTTCTCTCTCTCCCTCTCTCTCACTCTCTCTCTCTATATATATATATATACACACACACACACACACATATATGTACGCATATATAAATATATATGTATATATTTAGTAGAACGTCTATGGGTACAGGGTATACTGGGACTCACTATGTAGATCAGACTCATACTGATTCTCCTGTTTTCAGCATCCCAAGTGCTGGGATTATAGGAGTGCTCCACCACACCCAGTCTGTCAACGGCTCAGCACGTCCCTGGGGACAGGGCTGGCACATCATACAGGGTACTAAACCCTGACTGCTGCACTCTGCCTAAGCAAGCACTTTAGTCTGCTGAGCTATCTGGCTGACCCTGATCTTATCTTTGATAATTTTTCATTCATATCATAAAATGTCTCCATTTCATCGAGACATTATATATATTCATTTTCATGAGTTTCATTAGCTTTCCTGAATCATTACTTTTAATTCTTTGTCAAGCAATTTGTTTATTTGCTTTTCTTCCTAGATCTATTATATGAGTTATTATATTTTGTTGAAGGCATCATGTTATCTTTTTTCATGCTTATGTCCCATTAGTATTTGTACATCTGGTGGGTCAGCTGCTTCCATCAACTTTACAGGGTAGCCTCCACAGTAAAAGACTTCGCAGTGGTGAGGTTTGAGTCCCAGTGTGCTGGCTGGATATGCTGCACTTTTTCAAGGGAGCACCACTGTGGGTATACATCACAGTAATCAGTGGTGATCTCTATGGGGAGCTGAGGGGCCTCTGGCTGCAAAGGTTTGGGGATTCCACCACCTTCTAGGATGTAGCTCCTGGGGTGGGGCAAATTTGTCAAAAATTCTGGGTATAATGTGCCCAACTGTGGCCCATGTATGTGACTAGGGTCTAGTGGCCCAGGTGGGTATAGCTCATTACGCGCAATAGAGAAGTGAGATGCTGTCACTGTCTGGGAGCCACAGGGGGCTTATGTCACATTGGTTAAGTCAGACAGGGCACTTGTCATCGTCTGAAGTGACTTCATAGAACCTTTAGGGAAGTACATGTTCAGAGGGTCTACCCAGCTGCCTCCTGGGGCCAAGAGTGGTTGGGTGAGGCTGATCCATCTGCTTCTAGAGCCTCAATGACTTCAACTTCTGAGAACTGGCTGTTTGACTACTTCCTGATGACGCAGGCAAGTGGGCAGGGTCACGCAGGTGCTAAGGCCAAGAATAGGTTAAGTGAGTCACTCGGGTAATTCCAAAACACTGGAAGGTTGGAACAGGGGCACGAGACTTTCTAGAGGCCTGTGTGTAGCAGGCTGCTCAGGGTGGGTCACCCAGTTGTTCTTGGAGCTGTGGGAAGGTAGGAGGGGAATCCTGGCAGGTTTACAGGCCTCTGTCAACAGAGGAGCTGCAAACTATGCAGAGGAAGAGCCCAGGTGTGGAGAGTAGCGTGGCCTGGGCTCTTTCTCCAGCACTGTGGTAGCTCTATAGCTTCCTAAACTGGACTCACAGCCTGCATGGGTCACAGTATCCCTGGTAATAAATGCCTCCTGAAACTGTGGAGTGTTAAGGGGATTGCTAAACCCTCTGTCCAGGGTTGATCTTGAGAAAGGGGACAGTAGATATTTGTGCTTAGTTTCTATCTGGGTAAAGACACCTCATAACTCCATGCCCTGCATCTCTGTCATGGTCCACTATACTCTGGCTCTCTGCCTCAAACAGTCCCATGAAGCAGTTGGCCCTTTTTGTAACGGGAAGCACACAAGGCACCTCCAGTCAACTGTTCTGCTGACATCATTTCAAGGTTCCCAATTTTTAAAACACCCTGACAGTCCTTGATGTATTGCCATTGTCTACATGAGCAATGCTAGGCCTCTGGAATCTGTTAGCCTGACCAAGATGAATAAACATAATGATAGAACAGGCTGTAACAAGCCTAAAACAGCAGAACCTTCTGCTCCTTCCAAATTTTCACCTAATGTGCGCTAACATGGCAATAGCACTTTTAGCAACCACATCCCATGACCAGCTCTCCCCCATGTCCACCATGGTGTGACGGAGACTGCATGGCTTTGGCAGCAGACACAAGGCTCCAAGCCCAGCTCTGCTACCTACTTACTGTGTGGCCCTGGACAAGTTACTTACTGCACCTCTGGGCCTCTTTGCCACCTGCACAATAGGAATGCATTAGTTGCCAGGCCAAGGTCAGAAAGCAAGGGACCTGGCTCCTCGCTTTGATGCTGACCACAGAGAAGTTACTATGTCCCTGGCACATGGCCTCTCTGGTTTTCAGCATTGTGTGTAAAATGAGTCAGTGGCCAGGCACAAGGGCTCAAACACAAAGTAAGACTCACACAGTGGGCATGAATGCACAGCATTGTAGCACAGGAGTGGTGCAGAGAAGGCATGCAATGCACAGCAGCTGAGGTTACCCTACTAACACAGCCACTGTGCCGTGAAGGGTTTGGACTAGGTTTTGGATTTCATGACACAAAAAATGGTGACTGCTTCTGCTATGTAGCACACTACAAAAAAGAATAGAAGTTAGCCAATAACAAATGCTAGAGGGGCTGTGGGGAAAAAGAAACCCTTCTCCACTGTGGGTGGGAATGTAGACTGGTACAACCACTACAGAAATCAGGGTGGAGATTCCTCAAAAATTAGGATTGGAGGTCCCATTCAAGCCAGCTAGTCCCCACCTGGGTATTTTTCCAGAAGAACTGAAAACATCACACCACCCCAATATATGTGCACCTGTATTTTTAGCAGCACAATGTCATAGCAAATCTTGGAAACAATCCAAATGCCCATCAACTGAGAAATGGATAAAGATTATATGGCATTTTTACATAATGAAGCATTACTCATCTATAAAAAAGGGGGGAGTAAACTCAATCAAGGCTTTTATCAGTAAATAACATCAACTAGAGACCATACACATAAGAGAAATAAATCAGACCTGCATGCATAAACATTGTATCTAGTGTAAGAATGTGAAACAGCAAATAAAATCTGAAAGGTACAATAAATAAGGTGAAAGAGAAAGAAACTTCAAAGGGAAAGAACAACTGGGATAATGGAAAAGAGAAAAAAATAAACCAAAGGGGAAAAAAAATATGCATGTATATACACAGGATAGTTTAGATAATTGTACTACTGATTTCTGTTGGTCTACTGAAAGGAACAGTTACTACTTAATTTTTTTTCCTCTCTTTTTAATTTTTTTTTACCATTTTCTGACCAATTTTGCATGCTTATATCAGGTAATAAAGCAACTAATTTGAAGGCAACAATATATAATAACCATTGTTGACTTCATATAATTTTGTTTAGTGAAATTCTGTATTATTTCTGTATTTTTTCATTTTTCTTTTAGTGAAATAAAAGGAATGTTTAATACTTAACACAGCAAAACTGTGTTCATTACATTAAGAAACAACAAAAATTAACAGAGGAAAAAAAAAATCCAGTAACATCTACGCTCTTCACCCATCACAGATTTAGCACCAAAGGAAATACAATCAATGTTGGGGTGAAAACATTCCCGGTCTGAGTAAGAGTGGTTGTGAGAAACAAGGATGCCCAGGGAAGGAGAAAGGAGGGGCCGGCGGAGGCACCCCCAGGGAACACTGACAAGAGCTGTCACAAAGTGCAGGTAGCAAGACCAGGGTCACAGTTGTGACTGTGTGCCCCAGGGCAGGCTGGTCCTGAGCATCCTATGAACATGCTGATGGTGTACAGACAGTCACAGAACTGCCAGGACCAGAGCTGACAGCCAGGGCTCTGAGCTCACCTCTCTCCCCAGGAGGAAGTCCTCTGTAGGTCAGCGTCAGGAGGCCCTCCGTGGATACCTGGAGGCTCTTCTCAAATCCAACTGGTTTTTCTGGCCGTAGATTCTTCAGCTCTTGTGTCTCACTTATTCCTTCGCAGCCTGAGGCAGGCTTTCCAGCAATAGTCCCGCAGGCAGGCATGGTGCCACAGATATTGAACTAGAGGCCAAGCAGTAAGGACCACAGAAATGCAGTTACACTACACAATCTATCACAGACAGAAGCCCTACTAACCAAGGTTAATTATTTGTTATTTATTAATCAATGTACCAACTCTCCATAAATGGGAAGATTAAATCCTAAAGTGAGTGGTAAGGCAAAAATCAAAGTCTAAATACTGGGCCAGCCAAATAGCTCAGCGGATTAAAGTGCCTGCAAGCAGGTGCAGGGGCCAGGGGTTCGGTTAGATCCCAAGGCCTGCCTTGCCCACCCCGCCCCCAGGGCACGCTTGAGATGGCAACTGAGAATGGGCATAGTGTTGCACACCTATAATCCTAGCTCTTGGGAGGCTGTGAATAGATCACTAGGAGTCTGATCTAGTAGTGAGACCCTGAACACCCTGTAGACCCTTCCCTAAAATACAAGGGAAAAAAAAAAAAAAAAAAGAATACATTCTTTGGCATGGAGATAAAGAAAGGAAAATCTCACCATTAATGACTGGCAAGGGATAGAATTCAAGATTACATCTAAAAAGTGTTTTCCTTAGGGACTTCAGGTGACTCTAACTCACTGTCTCTGCAATTCAAAGCAAAATAGAAATTCACCACATGGCTCTCACCACAAATGTCTTCCCAATGCCTGAGACCACATATCCTTGTGAAGTGTTGAGTGGGTTAAGATTAAACACAAATCCACTGTTGGGGTCCCTTATGGAACAGGCCTGTAAGAATCAAAAAGGAGAGTGAACATTACCAATCTAATTCCACATGAGGACTTCCAGAGCCTGCATATTTGTAATTTACACAGCTGGGCTTTCCATTTACTTTAAAAATCCTTACTGGGTGTGGTGGTACTCATTTATAATTCCCCCTATTTGGGAAGCTGAAGCAGAAGGATCACAAATTAGAAGGCAGCCTGGGCAATTTACCAAAACCCTGTCTTAAAATCAATATACATACTTTCCATCTCTGTCTGTTTATGTCTCTGGTTCGGGGGGTGGTACTTTTGATGGTACTGGGATGGAACCCAGTACCTTCACACTGAGCTATATGTACTGCTCCTTATTTTTTATTTTGAGACACTAAGTTGCCCAGGCTTCAACTCCTACTGCCTTATTAGCTGCCCAGGGTGCTGAGACAGATAGTAAGTAGGTACCACTATATCCAGCAAACATAAACAATTTTCTTTAAAGATTAGGGATGCAGCTCAGTGCCAGGACATTTATCTGGCATGCATGAGGCCCTGGGTTCAAAACTTAGTACAATAAACCATGATGAAAAATCTCTACCAAAAAGCAATCCAAATATAGCTCTGTGTCTGTACGAAAGTATGGTTATCAATACAGGTGTTGCATTCACCTGGAAACTCCTGAGGTAGCAGGGAGTACAGCAAAAGCCATAAGAAACCCGAACACGTTAAGAAATCTCAGCCTAGTTTTTGATCTCTATGATCCACATAAAGGTACCAATAAAGTACAATCGGGAAACTCAGACTTCCTCTGCTTCTTGGGGTGTAATTAACTTTACCCTGGTCCTCCTGGGCCCCTAAATACAGGGGATGGAGCAGTGATCCAGAAGCACCAACTATGGACAAGCACTTGGCTCGCCATGGTTTCTCATTCACTGAGATATAACCTGAGCTGGGGCACTGCATGCATAGGCTACGCTCCCTGCTGTCCTCACTCTGCAGTGCAGAGGAGAAGTAAAAAGGCAGGCAAGGAAACAGTCCCACCACAAGGAAATGCACGCTGCAGCATGAAAACAACTCTCAGCTGTGCAGCGGCAGGAAACACCTCTGGGAAGCCTATGCTACACTCTGCAGGACACTGCACACCCAGCAAGAGCCAGGCCAAGGCTCAACCGTCAGGACAAGCCCAGGCACACCTGTCATGTAGGAAGAAGAGGGTGGGGCCTTTCAGGTGTCAGCCTATAGATAAGATCACTTGGGGCACGTGGCTCTGTCCTGTGGATGAAGTCACATTAAAGCACATGGGGTTTAGGTCACTAGAACAGACAGCAATCACTTGAAGCATACAGGCCCCACCCTATAGATAAAGACACATGGCACACCCAGGCTCTACCTTTAAGACTAGTGCCAATGCCATATGGAAGGGGTGGGGTATAGAGTAGAGAAGGAATCTACAGTGAGTGGGGAGTAAAATTGAGGGTACTGGCTCTGATCCTGGGACCTGGGCATTGAGTTCAGGTAGAGGGCACAGCATGACCTCAGACACCTGGTTCAAAAAGCAGGGCCAGGGGCAGTTCTGAGCCAGACACCTGGAAGAGATGTCCAGCAGGAAGCTCAGCCAGAGGGCCAGACACAGTGCACATACCTGGTCAGTATCTATCGTCGTCTGGATGGGGCAGGCAGCCTCTGTGTTCCACACAAAACTGACCACACAGTCCCAGTTGAGAGAAAATACGGGGTGGGTGTTCTGAAAGGTCAAGCACAGGGTAAGAGTAACAGAACCACAACTTAGATGACAGGGAGGCAAGCCTGACACAAAAGCACCTAACAGCCACTTAGGGTTCAGTGTGCATTAGCCATTATCTAATTACACTTTAATGTCCTCATCCCTATGACAGACAGATCATTTCTCATTGTCAGATGTTAAGAATTTGAGATCATGTCAGCAGTACACAGAACTAGGACCCCAACCTCAGTTTGAGAGTCTATGCTGATGCATCTGAAAAACATTTTAGACCAGAAGTTTAACTGAAAAAGCCAAATACAGCCAAGTATGCACACCCATAATCCCAGCCTTGAGAAGCTAAAGCAGACAGATCCCCATGAGTTCAAGGCTGGACTGAACTATACAGTGAGACCCTGTTCAAAAAAGCAAAGGAAAAAGAAAAAAGCGAACACAAAAGACTGAAATACCAACAGTTTTACGGATGCAAGCTCAGAATTGGGCAAAGCTGACCTATGCATCAGAGGTCAGCAGAGGGGCTAAGTGACAGAGAGGGGAGAAGGGCTTCTGGGTGGGAACAGTGTTCTGTTCTTTGATGTGGGTTCTAATTATGTGGTTGCGTCCAACTTGTGAAAAGAGCCATTCCTAACTTATATTTTGTGTGTGTGTCCTAGCAAAAGGTCCCCCTGCTGAAGTGCCATGCTCCCTTTTGGAACACTCGTCTCCACCGTGGTCCCTGGGCCTGGCACATTGGCAATGCTTTAATGGGTGGCCCACAGGCCAGGAGCTACACAGAGAGCTCTGCTGCCCTTCCTACTGAGCCTCACCATGAAGGACCCACAGCCAGGGGCTGGAGGTGTCCGTGAGCTGCAGGGGAGAAAACTGGGGCCCACTTAGGGTAATCCCACCCACCAGATCCTAACTGCAGATCCTACCTCAGCCTCAGTAGCCCTAGGAACAACAAAGCAGCACATGCCTCCTCAACCTCACTTAGCTTAGGGGTGTGCAGCACAGTGAGCACAACCTTGATCTGCCCTTGAGCACCACCTGGCCACAGCAAGCAGCAGGCTATGTGTATGTGGAAACCATGGCAATGTGAAACCACTCTGAAGACTGAAGTATCAGAAATGCTGGGAAAAGAATAGTTCATGAGTTTTTGGGAAGGACCCAGTATTGCACGGCAATGCAAATGCAGAGAGGGGAGTCCATGGCAGGGTTCCTAGAAGAAGGCACACCACATGCCCAAGATGCACAGCCATCCAAGTGGCACTGGGCAATGAGGACCAACTCGAGGATGGACAGAGGACAGTGAGTCTGTAATCCCAAAGATGGCCCGTGTCCTGCTCTGGAAGCTCCGTGCTCAGCCACCAGTCATCCATTCCTCTCCTCAGGTCGCAGCCAGGGGCACAGAGGGCTGCAGGATGCCCCGAACATGTGTGAACCGGCACCCACCCAAGGGGTGGGAAGCAGGGAACAGGAGTGCTGGCCAGAGCGAGCTGTGACTGACCCTTAACAATCAGGTTATAACTTAATTCATAATGAACATGACTTCCAGCATCTCCACTTGGGATTTGCCTATCTGTGAAGTATTCATACAACCCTGTAATTTGTCATAAAAAAGCAAATGAGTCTGTAATGATCTAGTTCACAACATACAGACTGGAAATGCACACAACCACACACACACACACACACACACACACACACACACACAGCCTAATGTTCTTAATAACCTCTCAAAGCTAATATTGTCAATTTTATGTCATACACTTTTAAGAGTAGAAAAATTTATTGGAGGAATAGGAATAGCGGAATAGAGAACAGAAATAGCTCCTGAGAGACTGTTCCCCAATAGGTTGCCCTATATCATACACATTTTACCACAACTCAAACTTAAAGGTACATAATAACTGCAAGGCTTTTTTCTCCAGAGAGCACCCCCCATCCCAGGTAGCTCCTTACCAGGCTCCCCCGGGAGCAGACCAGGTGGATCCTCGTGCGGTAGGTGGTGGCCAGGCCATCTTCGGTGGTACAGGCTGAGCCATTCACATACTCCAGCAGGAGACTGCCACTCTCTTGCACCACGGGGCCACTCTTGGCCATTCCCAGGCTACTGATGGCAACAGTCTCAGTGAAGGTGCCCTGCAATACCAGCATCTGTTACCATCCATCAGCAGCCAATGCAGTGGGTGCAGCACTGAAGGAAGTTCAGTTCTTGGGGTAGTTATACTCCCACAGGTCCCCATGAACAATGCACAAATAAACAGTGAGTCAATGTTCCCAAGAGCATTATATAACACATCCACACACAAAGAACACTTAACATATATCATCTATGTTTAAATTTAAAGCATATAATACAGCAGAAGACACTGTCATTAGTTCCCCTAGAAACTCTTCCCTTCTTGTTTCAAACACACTTATCCCATCATTCTTGCTACTTTCTGAAGCAGTTCTAGAAGTCTTCAAGTCTTCACAAGGTATGAACAAAACTACGGTGAATGCCATGCCACCTGATGGAAAGATGGGCCCATAAACAGTGTGGTGTCCTTACCCACCTTATCCCTGGATCTGGCTGCATGTGGGTTCTGCCTCTCCCCTAAGTCTAAATGACCATGGAACATCAACATTTTGAACTGATTCAGGACATTGAAGCAGCCATCACAGCGCAAGTAAGATACAAATAAAAGAAAACTTCTAGGATGGCTTCAGAAAGGAGCAAGAATGATGGGACACATTCAGAGTAATGGGGAAGATTAACAGCAGTGTGTCTTTTAGTGTAGAAGTTTTAAAAAATTCTAACATTCACTGCATTTTGTAATGACATATCTCATATTGATTATAATCCTAAATCCTAAAACAACTCATGCTAACAGATTCCATTTTATATTACAAAACAGAAAATTGTGGCTCAGAAGTATTGTTTGCAGATAGATGCTGAACTCAAATTCCCATCCAAACTGGCCCCAAGCCAGGGCTTCTGGCCCATCCTTCCCTACTCCTCCATCTTCTGGTCATCTCGGCACAAGAGCAGAACATCA
>PVKN010041433.1:0-10563 GCA_004027915.1 Capromys pilorides
CACCGGGAAGGGGTCCTCAAGGAGTTCATGGTCAGGAACAAAAGAGAGTTACTGGGAGACAAAAGCCATGGGGCTGGTGGGACAATTGGACAGGAATGGGGAGCTAACTCTGGGGCACCAAGGACCCTAGCTGGGGCACAAGGGCAGTTATAAGAGACACCGACCACGAGTGAGGGGAACCAGGGTGGTGTTGAGCTCGGTCCACCCACACCCACACCCACCCCAGGACCTTGTGACCCGAATGCAGTAAGAGCCCAGTCACAGCTGGATGGAGCTGAGAAAAGTGCTGCGTAGACCACAGGGACCTCCTGAGGCGGGCAGGTCCCAGAAAAGGAAGGCCTCGCCCGGGCACTGGCCCTGGGGAGACTCGAGTGCTCACAGATGCAAATCCCCAATTTGAGAAGAACAGCTGGGAGGGCTGTGCCTAGCACAGCAGGGAAAATGTGAAGGTGGGGAAATCCTGCAGGGCAAGGGGACAAGGGGTGAAGGGGGCACAGAGAAGAGAGGACCAAGGAACAAGTGGGCACCTGGGTCCCACAGAGGAGTGAAGGAAGGCGACTTGGAAAACCAAGGGGCTGATGGTCAGCTCGAAGGCACTCATACGTCTGCGATCTAAGTGCTCCTCGACCCGCCTCGAGGCCACCCTTCCCTGCAGCATCCTACGCTGGACTCGCTACACCTGTGTGAGATGTGTGTGTGTATGTGTGTGTGTGGCCATGGGGAAGAATGCTCAGACTGAGGTGACAACCATGGGACAGTGACCCAATCCCTAAGTAAGGGTACTCAGGCTTGGAGGAGCCTGGGAGGAGTGGGGACTTGGAGCAGGATGTGACTTCCAGTGGGATTTGGTCCTGGGACCAAAGTGACTGCACCCTCATGAGGGCGGCAGGAGCCCGGCACCCTGTGAGCTGCTCTGAGCTCTGCCTCTACCTCTCCCCAGCACAAGCTGCTGGCACAGGCCCAGCCGCACCTGCCCCTCGTGGAGCCCCTCGTGCGGCTGGGGGCTGCAGCTGGGCAGGGCAGCTAACCAAAGCATCCTTTGGGGAGGTGGCAGGAGAGAGATGGGAATGGCCTTCCCCCTTGTCCAGCCGCATGCTCGGGGGATGCTCATAATGGTCCAGGCTGTCTGCTGTTGGGCCTGAGACAACAGGACCTACCTGTGATATGCGTGGGTTCCTGGTGAGACCAGCAGGTCCAAAGGGATCCAGACAAAATTTTACTAGAATTCTTCAATTTTTTTTTTTTTTTGAGGCAGGATCTCACTAGTCTAAGTGGCCTTGAATTAGCCCTGTTTCCTAGATCTGTTGTCCTCCTGCCTCTGATGTTTCCAGCCAGAATCCTTTAAAGATTTATTAAATATGCAAAATGGATAATCGGAGGTACTGGCTGAAGGAGGTGGAGCTTTAGCATCTGCTCTCTCACCCTCCTGACAGACTCAAGGCATTTCTAGAATCATCTATGGAACACAATTTAAAAACTGCAACTTGAGGCCGGGCATGGTGACACATGCCTGTAATCCCAGCACTCAGGAGGCTGAGGCAGGAGGCTCACTGCAAGTTCAAAGCCAGCCTGGGCTACAAAGTGAGTTCAAGGCCAGCCTGAACTAAATAGTGAAACCCTGTCTCAAAAAGACAAAACAAAACCAAACAGCCAAACCACAATTTGACTCTCCCCCTCCCCCCGCATTTTGCAGACAAGATTCCCCCTGCCAGCAAAGGGATGTCAAGCCTGCCCCAGCCTGGCCCGAGTCCCTGGCCTCAAAGCCTAGATTCTCACCACCACACTCACAGCTGTGCTCAGAAAAAACTTCTTCTCTTCCTATCCTGGACATAAGGAGGCTGAATCTCCTGCCGGCTTGAGGTCTGGCTCCCACATGGTGAGACTCATTTTCTTCTTTTTTTTTTATGGCCAGCTCAGCCTGCTCTGGGGGTGGGGCCAGCGCAGCATGTGGTGCCGGGAATCGAACCACGTTCCCTGTGGTTGCCTAAGCTTTGCCTAAGCAGACACATTAGACTGCTGAACCATCTCGCCGGCCCCCAGACTCATGTTCAAACAGTCCAGCAAGCGTGGAGACAGACCTGTCTGCACAATGAACTCTTACTTCTGCAGACCTGATCTGGGCAAAGCATCCTAGGAGCTTAGCAAAGCCTGAACAGACAAGCGTTAGTTCATCTTACGGCTTGCGACCCAGAGACCGGGCCAGCCCCCCTCACCAAGGATGCACTTAACTTCTATGTCATCAGCTCAGGGAGGCAGCGGCTGATGGGGAGACAGCGAGACACTTTCCTCTGTCTGCACCCCCACTGTCCTGTCCGTGGGCCTGGGGGAGGGGCAATGGCTCTGAGACAAGAAGACAGTAAAACTAAAACAAGAGAGAAAAACATTATGAAAACTTTAGCACCAAAATCCGTCACTCCTTGTTTCCTGGGTCCAGAGATACTGTCCCCCAAGCCCCTCTACCTTCCTTGTGCTGCAACACCCACCCAATCGCAGGATCCTCCACTGACACCTGGCCATGTCCCCGTCCACGCTACCCTGCTGATAGAAATTTGTAGAACACCGGTTGATTATTAAAGGGGAGAGTAGTACAGTCACCTGTCACAGCACAGGTGCCACAGCTGTGCTCTTGGGACAGCTTACACAGCTGGCTATGAGGAATGCCGCAGCGTGAGGCCGAAGCAAAGCCACAAGGGTGGCGCTCGGCCTGGTGCTGCAGGGCGGACCTGCCAGGCTCCTCCCCTCAGCCCTCTGTCAAGCCTGGTGGTACAGTATTACCTCTGGGAAGCAGGGCTCCGAGGCAAAGACAAATACAAAATCCTGAGCCCCGAATCTACATGGGAAAAAATCATCCCTAAGTCTTTTTGGTGTGGCGACCACCATCTGTACAGAAAACCTCTGCCCACCTGTGCAGTCCCAGCTGAGACCTGCAACCTGTGGGTACTGGCGCTATGGAGCGTCCACGGAACCAGGTGGATGCCAGGAGCCAGGGGCCAGCGAAGGGAGAGCTTTGCCCCGGGCTGCAGCAGCAAAGTAGGGACAAGGAATATGGCTGTTCTCCTCACAGGAAAGAGCTGGCTGGGCCCCCTTGCCAGAACCTCTGTCCTTAGAAGATATGAGGGGAGGGGCATGGCAAGAGTGGGACAAAGTCTCAGACCTGGGACAGAGCCAAGTTACACGAGCAGCCCAGCCTGGCACAGATCCTGGAGCAGGTGGAGACTCCCCACTCCGTTCCCTGCTGTCTCAGCGCCCAGGTCTTGGCCCCTGTGTCCCCACTGCTCTGGGACAGAGGGAAAGACAGACATCAATCTCACCCTCTAGACACCTCTCCCAGTTTCTCTTCTCTGGCTAATTATCGCTTCTGAACCCCTTCTCTTTCTGTTGCCCGTGGGAAAATAAGCCCAGGATTTAGCTCTGGGATGCTTTGGCCGCGGGGGCGGGAGGCCACATCCTAAGACAGACCCTGACAGGAAGCCGCTTTATAGAACGCAGCCAGCTGCAGCTGGTTTCATCCTGCCCACTTATTATTTATGCAGCACAGAGCTTTTCTAGGCCCTCCCCTCCTCAGTGGCCCCCACCAGGGCATCGACCGCCCTAATGGCGAGACTCTGCAGCGGTGGGCCTGTACAGTGTCCCCGGCCACTAATTAGCTGAGCACCAGAGAGTCCACTTCACAAACGGGAAACTGGGCCTAGGGGCCCTGCTGGGAAACAAGATGGGGCTGGGCTAAATATCAAGTCTCTTCTCTTGTATGCGTGTGTGTGTGTGTGTGTGTGTGTGTGTGTGTGTGTGCATCAAGCCTCTTCTCTTGCTGGTGTGTGTGTGTGTGTGTGTGTGTGTGTGGTGTGTCCTCAGAGAGAAAACAAAAAGAAGCCAGAGTGGGCAGGTGAGAAGTTTGTTCTGCCTGAGTCCTCACCCTCTACCTCCTGGGTGTCTTCACCTGCCTCAAGCTCCTAAGGAAGGGATCTGAGCTGACAATCCCCTTCACAGGGCGCTGAAGGCTTGACTTAGAGCTGTATTTGAAGAGCACACACACACACACACACACACACACACACACACACACACGCCACTGCTTCACTTAGTCAAGGTTGAGGGGGTAGCTGGGGGAGGGACTACTGCTTAGGACTCTCCAGGCCCTCCAGCCCTTCCTTGGCCCCACGACCACGATTCAGCTGGGAGGTTTTACACTGGATACTTCTCAGCCCCTAAAGCAACTGTGGGTGAAGTAGCCAGGTCCCCAGTGCACCTGCTGACCATGGGACACACCTTGGGGTGCAATCAGGTGAAAACACCTGGCAAGAGAAGTCTCAGAGGGCGGGATGCAGAGGCAGTGCCTGGGACCACAGCCAGACTGCACAGAGAGGAGACAGCGGGGCAGGGATACTGACTCTACTAATGGTGCCCAAAGCCACAAGCTCCCGTCCCAGCCGCACTCAGATGCCTGGCACCCTGCTGTTGGCCTTCAAGGGCTGCAGCTCAGAGAGCACAGCCCTGGAAGGCCCTCGCATAATTCCATGCCCCCATCTAAAAGCCTCCATTTAAAGCCTCAGGCATCAACTTAACTTTGGAGGAAGGACAGCCTGTATCCCATTAAACACCAGAGAGAAATCCGGCAGACGTAATAAAAACCCACGGAACCAGCTGCGTAAAATGAAGCGCAGGCCAGCGCCCCATTTGTTCTGTGGTCTTACAGAAATGGTAAATTATTCATCAGAAGTGAACATCAGCATTAACTGCTACTTTGTGCAGGCGATCTGTGGTCCAGACCCTGCTGCTCAGGCATGAGGAAGGGGCCTCTGAATGTGCTTCTAGCGTCCTAGAAAGGGGAGGGAATGGGACAGGGTCTGCACCTTCTAGGTCACACAAATACAGTCTCAGAACGAAATGGGTCTGGGGGCAAAGCCATCCAGCAGAGGCCCATAGCACCGGAAGCCTGCGAGCTCCCCTTCTCCCAACCTGCTAGGCCCCTGGGAAGGGGAAAGTGGCTACCGAAACCTAGAAAGTCACGGCTCAGCCCGGGCCCTGGAAGAGGGAGGTGTCCACCTCTGAGCCTGCTCCTCGAGACCGAGTGAACAGGACGGAATGAAGGATGGGTCCCAAGCGTATTTTGGCTGGAGATGGGCAGGATGGGACCCGTTTTGGTCCCCTGCAGCGGCGACCTCCTCAGCCTACACGCGGACTAACTTCCTGCCACAAGGTTCCTGCCACTCCTCGCCTCTCACCTGCACCCACGGTGCCCCCAGCTCGCCCTGCCCAGGCTGAGCCACATCTTGCAAGGCGGTCATCACACTGGGAAAAGGGCGAGGCCAAGGTCACAGACGAAAACAGAGGCAGGACCAGGACGGGGTCCAGGAGGTCCCGACTGTGTTCCGGGGGATGGGGGGCACTCACCGCCGGGACCACTTGGCCGATGGCCTCCCGAAGGGCCGCTTCCACAGCACCCCGTAGAGCTGCACTTTGGTGCTGATGTCCAGCGCGTCCGAGTCGGCCTGCTCCAGGGACGGCGACGGCGACACTGAGTTGGACTTGGACGAGAACATCCTGCCTCGGCGGAGCGCGTGGGGGCCGGGCGGACGTCGGGAGGCGGCGAGGCGCGGGATGCTTGGGCGGCCTGGCCCGGAGTGGCCGCATGAACGCGGCCCCGAGGCAGCACCGGGGGCGCGGGCTGGGCTGGGGCGTCCGGGGCCGGCGGAACCCGGAGGGAGCGCTACTTCGCCGAGGCCACGCCCACCCCTCCGGCTGCCCCAGTTCTCCCGGCTCCGATTGGCCCGGGTTTGTGGGAGGTGGGCAGCGAGCGCCAATCAGGACAGGCGCCGGCTGCGGGCGCGGCTGCGGCGGGAAGGGCCCGGCGGGTCGCGGGTCCGGATTTGTCCGCAGCGCCTCCCCGCCCCCACCAACGCACCCGCAGTTCCCCGGGGCCCCTTGGGGGATACCTGGGACCCGCGAGGCCAGAGTGGCCGCTGTTCCAACGACGCCTGCTAGCCTCTGGGGTGGGAAGAAAAGGCGCAGGGAGCGGTGCGAGAGGACGAGGTAGAAAGGGGTACGGCTCAGGCTTTGCGGCGCCCGGCAGCCTTGGGTTTGTCACCTGCACCTCCGGGCCGGCTGGTGGCAGGTAAGACTCGATCGGCGTCCGGGTGCCCGCTGGGACAGAGGCCCCGACTGCGGCTGGCATCCCTCCTACCCCTTCACTCTGCACCGCCGCCGCCGCCTCGGAGATCGGATTTCGTTCCGGGAACTTGGCTGTCTGTGTCGGCGTTTGGCACGCGGGACCAATCTGGAGCTGTCAGTGGAGCTGGAGTTCGTGATTTATCTGCGCGCCGGGCCTGCGCTCCCGGGCTGCCTGCGCCGACGCTTCTGCCGCCCCTCGGGGTGGTATTTGGTGACAACCTCACTTTCCAGTCTGCACAGGACAGGTGTCTGCCCAGCCCCTGAGGCCCGCCTTCCCCTCAGCGGGTGAAAGAACTCTGGGTGAGGCCAGGGACTGCAGCATTCTGAAGAATACATTTGCGCGCTCGAAGGCGGCCCGCCTGGCCGTGCCTCATGCTCCCTTTTTCTGGCTGAGGAGCTACAGGACATCGCTGAATGGTCACGATTCAGCTGCGCCTTAGGGGAGACCACTTTCACCCCTCAGCGCCTCTGATTGCACCTGTGTGAGAGAACAAGTCCTCTGTGGATCGGAAGTTTGCGAATGAGTCCCTGAGAATCAAATCAGTTTGCAGCCAGGCATTAACGAGCTCAAATTTTTTATTTATTTATTTATTTATTTATTTATTTATTTATTTATTTGAGACAAGGGCTCCCCACATAACCCTGGCTGGCCTGGAAATCACTGTGGTCATCTTGCCTCAGGCTACAGAATGCTGAGATCAAAAGCAGGCACCCTCACTCCCACCTTTAATGTGTATGGACCTTAAGTATTTATCAGGTGAATATATGTACCATATAACTACTCTCAAAGCAAGATGCAGAACATTTTCTCTACCGCAGGAAATTCCCTCATGTTCCTTTCTAGTCAGTTTCCCTCACCACAAGCATTGCCATTCTGTTCATCATTTTTGCAGTACCTTGAAAGGTTGGACCTGAATGGCTAAAGGGGCGTTCCCAGCGGACCTCTACCACTCTTGTCTTACCTGCCTAGCTCACTCTGGCTGGCATTTAGAGTTTTCGATCCTTGAATGGCTAGAAGAATTCGGCCTCCGGAGGTCTCGCTCAGAGACAGATCATAAAAACTTTTGTGTGACTTTGGGAAACTGAAGTAGGATGACAAGCTCAAGCCCAGCCTGAGCAACTTAGTGACTTATCTCAGAATAAAAAGTACAGAATGTAGGGGAGGTAGCTCAGTGCAGAGGCCCTGGGTTCAGTCCCCGGCACCCAACAAAACCAAACTCCTTGCATTAAAAGCCTGCGGTGTGACGCTCGCTGATCAGAGGCACAGGAGTGTACTTTGAGCTGCAGCTCACACCTATGAGGAAGAACACGGTACAGGCACGTGCTTGCCACGAAAAGATGGTCGCCCAGGCACCTGGCTTGCGTGGGTGGCTGCTGTGGGTGCCAGCCTGTCTGCTGCGGTGACAGTCAAGAAGGGGGCTCCTGGCGGCCCACAATAGCAGCGGATTCCTCACTGCAGGGTTTGGGTATCATGCTAGAAGCTTTGGTCCTCCCAATATGCTCTTAGTCAACTCATCCCTTTTCTGTGGAATCAGGTCAACAGCAGCTTTGACTGCCTGTGCTGAAGACTAGCGACAGCCTTGTGAGCCACAGTGGGGGAGGGGTAGCGTGCTGGAGTAGGAGCTAGGGTCCTTCCCTGGGGAAGGTTTGGTGTCTCCAAAAGAAGGGACGGAGCCTGGGTTTCTTCAATGGCAGAGACAGACCACTCTTTGCCCTCTGCTTTGCACGCAGGGCATCAGGAGTGGCCTTAACAGACAAGAGACCACCAGGGTGAACAGCCACAGTCTGAGCACCTGCAGGGTGCCAGAGGGGCTTCTCTCCTCAACTAACAGCCCAGGTCGTGCCTGCTTCTCTTGCTCTGTGTTCTCTGTCCTGCTGGTGGGATTGTGAATGCCTGGAGTCCGCAGGAAGACAAAACAAGCTGGAAGCCAACCTAGGGACCCCAACCAAGGGTCAGGGCTGCCCAATCCTGGGAGGAGCCAAGGGAGACCAGGTAACTCGGGGCCCCTAATCTGCCTCCTCCTGTTTCATTTTGGAGCTGATCTTCTCAGTGTGTCCTTTACAACTTACCTATTTTTGAGCTAATTTTAAAAATGGGTCAGGGAATACATTTCTTTTTTAGTTTCCCAGATGAGAAAAGGCAAGACTTAAAAAGTTGTTTACCTAAAAGCACACAGTTGTTTCCTGGAACACAACAGGCCCTCAAGTGTGCATGGGATGAAGGGAAGCGACAGAAACAAACGCCTCGATGTGGCCCTTCCAGAAGCAGAGTGTGACTGTGTCAAGCCCAGTGCAGGCTTTCTTCTTTTCCAGTGATTTTTCAGTCGCCAGCTCACCTGCACCTCAGCAAGCCTGGAGAACTTGGGAGACAGTTTCACTAGGCGCATCCAACTCCCATCTTCCCGCTGGGCTCAGGGATGACTCCTCGTAGCGAGTGTGGGCTTTCACAGCGTGGCTCCTACCCACAGTCTGAGGGCTCATGAGATGGCTATGAGCACAGCCATTTCACACGAGTGGCTCATGGGAAGCATGGGTGTGAATGCTGCCTTTCGCCAGCTCAGCACTGGAGAGGACTCCAGGCTCCGCTCGGGGCTACATCCCCTGTCGTTTTTCATTTTTTTTTTGAGACAAGCTCTCATTCATTGCTAAGTTGCTCAAGCTGGGCTACAACTTGAAATCCTGCTGCCTTGGTCTCCGGTCTCCCAGAACTTGGGGACTACCCTTGTACCGCCGCACCTGGCTTCTGCTCTTGTACTTTAGCAGTGAGTCGGATGCAAAGCTCCTTCAAATCCCTCGAGCCAGGGATGGACAACAAAGCACTCAGGAAATGGTGACAGGACCTCTGTGGGCTCACACCTTGCCTGGGCTGCAAAAGCTCTCTGTGACCTGCACCACAGAATCTCTCCTCACAGTGCCACTTCGTCCTCTCCTCTGTCCTGGATCCCCCACCCCCTCACGCAGTTGAGCCATGCCTTTGCCACTTGTTTCCAGAGTGATGCCCATGACAGACCTGGGAGTGCTGCTACGCCAGCTTCTGGGCTCTAGTCCGTGTACTGGGGGTCCCCGCCAGAGCCTCGCTGCAGCACCAGGACGCGGATGTGCAGGGAAATCTGGGTTGGACGTCTTCCCTGGAACCCCTTTGCCTCCTCCAACTCTGACCCCACAAAGGTGTGGCCCGCGGTCAGCTGACACGGCCAGCCCGCCCCCGCCCGCCCTTTTCCCGTGGACCTCCACCCATCTTCCATTCTAGCACCTGTCTGCCTGCCTTGTTTGGGCTTTTCTTCTTTGTATTTTTCTCTCTCCTAGACTGTGAGCTTCTTGAGGACAGGAGCCAGGGAAGGTAGCAGGCACTCAACAAACGCTTCCTGCACTGACTCCCTTTCATGTGGCCCCTGGAAATTGCTATTTCCTGTTTTCGTTCATAAGGTTTTGCCAACTTGTGATTGAGATTTTATTTTTTTGTATGTCTCTTTGAAACTGTTTCATGCGATCTATTTCTTTCCTATATTGCTCAGTCATGGAATCCATCATTTTTCTGTTCTCTAATTTTTTTTATCAATGTCTTCTTTAATATTACTTAAGTCTTTCATTATAGTTATCTTTTCTCTCTCTAGTTCAGAGATTATTTCTGCTCTGTTCTCCTCTTTACCTTTCTGCATTTGTTCCCCTACTTTAGATGCTATTAATTTAGACATGTCTTTTTTTTCTTCAGGGGTTATTTCTGTTCCGGTTTCCTCTGTATGTTTCTGCAATTATTTTTCCACTTCAGATTCTATTAATTCATGCATTTCTTTTTTTATTTCAGATGTTATCTCTGATCTGAGTTGCTCTATACGTTTCTGTAGTTGTCTGTCTACCTCAAATTCAGAAGTTTCGGCCGCATGATTCCCATTTTCTTCCATGGTATCATCTCCTGTATTTGATTTGGGTGGGCTTGGGCCCTGCGACTGCATCTTACTCCTTGTCGTTATCATTTTGTACGGCAGTGATCTCTGTACTGTGGTGAAGTTATGCTGTTAGCGCCTATGGGAGTTTGTTCTGGATCTACCAAGCTTGTTCCCCTCCAGTGGTGCCTGGCTGCAAGTTCGAGGACGGGCCAATGAGGCCCGTGGGTCAGGACTGTGGGTGGAGTCGGAGCTCTGGAGTTGAGGAGTTTGAGGATGGACGCAGGCTGAGGGTCCTTACCAGGCAGGTGCACGCAGGCCAGACAGGATAGTGGATGGGTTCAGGACTGGAGCTCAGACAGGAAGAGCCGGAAGATGGAGGCGGGCCAAGGGACCTTACCCGGCAAGCGCGAGGGCCAGAACGGATGGTGGATGAATCTCTATTTCCTGTTTTAATTCATGAATCTACGGAGATGGATTTCTCTCACCCTCAGCTTCCACTGTTATAAGA
>PVKN010041434.1:0-10553 GCA_004027915.1 Capromys pilorides
TGTAGACTTGAAAAGTTATTGCCTCGAGGAGGTAATAGGAGCCATGAAAGCAGATAAAATCATACAAAAATTGTGTAAAATGAGAAGAAAAGAGGTCCTGCAGGACACTGAAGAAGATGAGTATTTAAAAGCCATGCAGAAGAAAGAAAGTTCATGAGGGAGATTTAGATAAAACTATTAGAGAGATAGGTGCTAGGTGCTTCTAGACAGAAAGAAAGGGCTGGGGAAATAGCTCAGCAATCTAAGTGCCTGCCTGTTGTCTCAGTTACTCTTCTTTTGATGCTGGGACAAATACAAGACACCCAAAATGAATGAAGGAAAGCTTTCTTAAACTCACTGTCATTGGAGATTTCAGTCCATACTCAGCTGGCCCCAAGGCAGCCTGGCACATGGGAGAGGGCAGCAATTCATGGCAGTGGCAAAGATCAGGAGAAAAATGGAGGAGTAACAGTGACAATGGCTACAAGAGGAAGTCTGTCTCCCTTAAATTGCATTCAGGCTATATGCCCCAGGCTCATGTAGTACTTACATCCATAATCCCAGTAGCACTAAAACCCATAATCTCAGGGGATAATGAATTAATTTCAAGCTCTAGAAATCCCTGCCCCAAGACTGCCTGAGGCATTGTGGGGACAAATCATGGCATTCTGTCCCTGGACCCCCAAAATCTCAAGCATATCTCTTTGTGTAAAAGCCATTTTAGTCCATTTCTAAGAGTTGCCAAAATCCAAACAGTTCCCACATTGCTGAAAAGTCCCAGTTCCAGTTTTCTGCCAAAATCCAAGACAAACTTACAGCTGTGAGCCCCTGTACAAATGATAAATTAAACACTTTTAACATTCAAAGGCAAAAGATAAGTTACCATTCCAAAAGGTACACACAACAGGATACCAAGCATTGAGACCAACAAAGTCCAAAATTCAGCAGGGTAAATGTTAAATCCTGTAGGTCCCTGTGGAACATCCAAAGCAATCTGTGGCAAATTGTGAGCTCCGTGTGGCTCCACCCCCATGGCACTCTTGGTAGTTGCTCCCATAGCATTTCTCTTAGGCTGGCTTTGTTCCCCCTTGCAGTTTCCCTTAAACAATCCACATTCCTGGATTTTCCATACTTCTGGGGTTTCCATTGAATAGACTTCTCACAGCTTTACACACTGCCCTCCCAGGGGCACACTACCTGGCCTCCAAGACCATCTTCTGAAATTGGGGTAGAAGTCTTCTTAACCTCAGAACTCCTGCATTCTGAATGCACCTAAAACCAATGCCACGTGAATGATGCCAAGGTCTACTGCCAACTGGAGCAGTAGCCAGGTTTTCCTCTCTCTTGTCTGTAGGGGTCAAGTGCCTGGATTGCTGCACATACTGACCCTGATTCTGAGGAACAAATTCATGCTGCTGCCATTCTGGAACTTGCTGTGACCGCTGCTGCCATTCTGGAACATGGAGCACTGTTGCTCTCACCTCAAGGCAAAGTCCCTGAACTTTGCAATTCTGAGATTGCAAAGGGTAGAGACCTTCTGCCTTCAGTGAGGGCCTCAGGCCATGCTTTTCATTCTCTTCTTCCTTCCTGGCAATGGAGATCCTCTCAGATCCTCTATCTTTACAGTCCACAGCTTTATTGGAGCTTCCTTTCTGGCCAAACTCACAATATTTTAAACCATCCTTCCTGGCCCTTTGCTCTTCATTCTCAATATAAATCTGGCTAAAAGCCCCCAATAACAGCGATGCTACTGCCCCAATATTTGGCTGCTTTAAAATCTTTTAAAAGATTAATCAGTCCACCATGCTTAATCTCAGTCTCAGGCAAAGTCTCTAGACACAAGCAAAATTCAGACAGATGTTTGGCCAAGCCAAAATAGACATCGTCTGGAGTCCAACAACCAGTGTAGTCCTTCCCAGCAGAAACCTCCCCAGCCTGGTCTTTACAGGCAAGCCTTCTATCAGCCTTCTGGTCTTCTAAATGCCAGCTCTTTGCAAGTAAGTGACCTCTCTGAGCTTTTTCTATATCCTCCTATAAGCCATTCCCAAAAGCTTGTAATCTACATGGTCAGGTTTAGTTGCAGCAACGACCTCACTTCTCTGGTACCAAATTCTGTCTCAGTTACTCTTGATATTGGGACAAATACAAGACACCCAAAATGAATGAAGGAAAGCTTTCTTAAATTCACTGTCAGGAAACTGGAGGTTTCAGTCCATACTCAGCTGGCCCCCAAGCAGCCTGGCACATGGTAGAGGGAAGCAGTTCATGGCAGTGGCAGAGATCAAGAGCAAAATGGAGGAGTAACAGCAACAATGGCTACAGAGAGGAAGTCTCTTAAATTGCATTCAGGCTATATGCCCCAGGCTGGGTATAACACTCACAACCCATAATCCCAGTAGCACTAAAACCTATAATCTCAGTGAATCATGAGTTAATCTCAAATTTTAGAAGTCCTCACCCCATGACTGCTTGAGGCATTGGAGGGACAACTACACAAAAACCATACACCTGGCAAGCACAAAACCTGGGTTCGATCCCCAGTACCTCATGCTGTGCCGCTGTGCCACTCTGCCAGCCATCAAAACTAAGCAAGACCATGTGCCAAATAAATTAATTAATTAATAAATTAATAAATAAATGACTTAGAAGGCAAGAAAAATGAGAATTTAAGTAGGGTAGAGTAAGTGATGTCAAATCCTCACTGATAGAAGTCAGATAAGAGCCAGTCAGCTATAACAGTGCCCTTCTTATTCAATAATGAACAAGCCTTTGAAAGAACTTCTAGATATTAAGGTCTGACTACCCTACATTTAAGACTGGGAGAGGGGAGAAAGACAGAGAGAGAGCAGTAGGAACGCTGCAGGGTTGAGGAAGGGTGTGAGGACAGGTGCCTCTTTGAGGATGTGTGTGTGTGTGTGTGTGTGTGTGTGTGTGTGTGTGTGTGTTGGAATAACAGTAGTAGCAGTAGAGATAGGATGTGATCTCACTATGCTGCCCAAGCTGGTCTCTCACTATTGGACTCTGGTAATCCTCCCACTTCAATCTTTTGAGTAACTACCATGTTAAGATCCTTTGTCTGGATCTTTACAACTTTTTTGATAGGAAAGGGCCAATAGAGATGAAGATTGACATTCTGATAAGGAGGAACATAGTCTGTAAAGCAGGCACCCCTGAAAAAGCAATACATAAAGTGGCTTGGGTAACAGGTAGAAGATTAGGCCTTGCTAATCTGGATGTTGCTGCTCACACACATGGGATGCTACCCAAGCAGTCAGATGTTACTCTGCAAGCCACACTCACAAAGATATGATCCCTGAAGATGTAGACATTACCTAGCCTTGCTCCAGTGTTACCAAGGAAATTTGAATGTTACAACTTTATTGTTACATAAACCTGCAAACTTGAGTACAACCCATGTTCACTCAGATGCTACCCACACGCTGATGTTCCACACTCACTTTAATATTGCCCACAGTCATAGAGATGCTACCCATTCATCGCTTTTCATTTAACTATACGCAATTGCATATTGACTGTGCTGACATGCATAACCTTTCTCCAGATATTACCCACAACATTATTATTTTCACACACTCAGATACTACCAACAAAGGCCTAAACGTTACTTGTGAAGTTATTTCACTCTGATTAACATCTGAAACTGAGCTTAATTTAACATGCTAACCTGACTCCTCACATTTATATTCACTTAAATACTGCCCACACATATTTGAATATCGCTTCTTCTCTTTCAGCTATTGCTATCGTCACTTGGATAGTCTCTGATTCACACAAAGACCTCTGAATATAACTAATGCTTCCTAAGACATTATCTAGCTACTTGGATAATACTCTCTCTTTTTCAAATATTATAACACTTACTCAGATATACCTAAAGTTAAATATAACCCACAGTCTTATATTATTTATTGATCTGTAGAACTTACCTTTCTCCCAGAAAAATAAGGATTGCTTTCAGCCATTTACATATTGTACCAAAGACCTAAGTGTTAGCCAGTGCTTGGGCTGATATCGCCTACACTCCCTGGCAAGAGTGCTTCTGCTCTCTCTGTTAGTGTGCACCTCCTCCATACTTCCCATTGGATCAGCTAGGTGCCATCCATGCTTACCACAGAGACAGGGGTATTGCACTGATGGCCATGTGTGTAGTGACCAGATGCAACATACCAGACGAAGGCAGGACTGGAGGCCTTGGCAGTGTTCTGAGGAGTCCTTAGAAAAACCTGGGTCACATTGTCTGGATTTTTGGGTTTATACGGAAGTATACCTACCATCACCTAGACAGAACAAATGCAGATTTTCCACATTCTAGAAAAAGAGTTGAACAGGGCCAGGTTCTGAGTCCCCGGACTAATTTCCTGCCATCCTCTCATTCCTATAATGAGAAGGTCAGATAGCCAACCTATCTGACCAGCACCTAAGCACCTTCTTAGGCAGATGCAAGGACTGGGTTCTATCCCAGCATGCAGTGCCAGCCCCACCCCTCAGGCATGGTGATTGAGACTGGGCGTGGTGGCACACACCTGTAATCCCAGTGCTTGGGAGGCTGAAAATAGGAGGATCACTATGAGTCCTATTTGTGTAGCGAGACCCTGTAAACCCTGTATTAAATACATAAAAAAAGAAAACTGCTATTACCTAAAGTCAGATTGTTGGGGCACCAGTGCCTGTTTGCCAAGTGATGTCACCCACATCCTTTCACCCTGACTTAGGTGTCTGGTCACTGAAGCCTCTATAATCATTCATATTCCATCCCTCATGATGGTATTCCACACATATGGATGCACATATACAGACATACATCTTAGTTTTCATTTATTTTATGTTTGTATTTGTGACTTTTTAATTAATAGACTATTTTTAGAGAAGTTTTGGACTTACAGAAAGACTAAGAAGCACAGAGTTCCTATGTATACACACACCCCCCACAGATGAGAGAGTTTTCTCTATTACTAACATCCTACACCAGTATTTTGCATTTATTACAATTGATGCTTGTGCTTATACATATTAACTAAGATCTATAGATTGCACTAAAGTTTACTTTTATGTTGTGCAGTTCTATGGGTGCGAAGAAATATGTAATGGCAAACATCTGTCATGACAGTACCATTCAAGAATAGTTTCACTACTCTAAAAGAAAGAGAGAGAGAGAGAGAGAGAAATCCCTGGGTTCTATTCATTCTGTCTCACACACTCCCCAAATCCCTAACTCAAATACCACATTTTCTGGGGAAGAGGGTTGAGAGAAAATCCCTCCATGTAGTTCAAACTGGACTTGAGCTCTCTGTGTAGTCCTGGCTGGCCTCAAACTCCCAGCGATCCGCCTGCCTCGGCCTCCTGAGTGATGTGATTACAGGTGTGCACCACCACACCTAGCAATGATTGCTTTTAGTTAGAGCCTTCACCTGTCTCCTAACTGTTCATCATTAAAGACTGGTGAGATCACGATGGCTGGGAATAAGATAATAGCTATGAATGTGCAATAAAAACCACAAAGTGCTGTACAGTTGATGGTCATTGGTACTAAGACTTTGGCTTGAGTTTTCAGGCATCCCCGAGCAGATAGGACGCTTCACATTAAGTACTCAGCTTCATCTTTCCCATCTTCCCCAGTTATCAAGGTTTAAGGACACACCTGAGACACAGCAGATGGATGAGTGAGTGAGAAGTGAGCATTTCCAAGAGGCAGGAGTGAAGAGGAAAAAGGCGCTGATGCGCTTAAGAGAAGTGAGAGATGGATGAAGAGGAGTGGCCGCACTTCTGGGTGGCAAGACAGATTCATGGGAAAAGCTGTGCATTCGCTTGCCGCCTGTGTGCTAGATCGCATGCCAAAAGCTAGGCTCTCCATGCCCCTGCCCTCCAGAGCCTCTTCTGGTGGGAAAGAAAGAGAAAGTGAATAAACATAATCGTGGAGTGAGAAGTGGAATGGCAGAATGTATGAGAGAGGGAGAGGGAGGTTGAGATTTGATGGAGAGAAAGAGGCAGGATGATGAGTGATGGCAGTGAGGGAGCCCTCTCAGCCAAAGAATTCTGGGGACTCAGAGCCTGGTTTCTACTCTGACTCGCTCCCCTTCCAGCCATGTAGTCCTGAACAAGGAAAGCTACTGCCAAGTTCTGTTGGGGAAGGGGGGTTTCTTATGAACAACACTTATTTGATGCCTAAAACAACTTCTAAATAAGTCGGTTATTTTCATGGGCACACAGTTCAAAGTGGGGGCAGTCAGCGCATGGGGTTGAAAGAGCCACGGCTGCATCTTTGGACCCTTTCACCTCACAACTTGAGAGGCTCTGCCCCTTGCTGCCATCTTCTCTTCAAGCTCCAATTTTCCTCTTGCTGAGACCATGAGTATGAGTGATTCAGTCCAACACAATTCAATTTTGTACAGGTCTGCATGGCTATAATGCAGTGGTCCAAATATGAGTGCACTCCCCATTAGGCAATGACACAAAGGAGTAGGGTCAGCCTCCCGGCCACTCTGGTTCACTCAGCAACACTAAGGGTCCTTCCTGTGAGCTCTCACAGTTCTCTATACAAACATCAGCCTCATTCCTTATCACAATCTAGTGGCAGGTGTCTGTTTATGTATCTGAGTTTCCTTCTCCACTGTGAGCTCTCAGGTAGCAGAGAATTTATCGTATTTACCCCTCTGTCCCCACTGTCTGGCATAGAGGGAGTCTTCTGTAAATGTTTATTGAATGAGAATGAATGTTTGGTTAATTCAAATGAAAAAGTGAAAGTAAAAATGGCTCCAGTGGAAATATAAGGGACATGCGTAGGTCAGAGGAAGAGGAGATTAATACAAAAGAGGCGCCCAGAAAGCCCTACAGAGGTAGTGACAGTCCATCTGAGTCTTGATAAACAACAGATAATAGAAATTCGCCAGATACAGAACCTAAGTTTGTGGTGAGGCTAGAAATGTGGGAGTTGGTAAAAGAATATTTCAGGCACAGAAACTAACTTGAGCTGGGAGGGAATCACGAGTGCACATGATGCACTCAAGAAACTGAGTCATCCAGCAGCTTAAGTGGGTACAGAGCAGGGAGGGGGTGGAAGGGGAGACTGCAGCCTGGAGGATCTTGGGGCTGGCTACGGGGTTACAGACAGTGAAAAGTAAGGGGTGGAAGACTGTCTGTGTGCTAGAGAATACAGATGTGTTGTTGCTCAAAATGTGGGTGATCAACAGTGGAAAGTCAAGTACAATAGGCTAAAGGAAACTGTGAGAAGAAGGATCCAAAACAGTGAGGAGGCACAGAACCTTGCATCCTAATGGACTAAGTGACTAGAGAGACACAAACGTAACCTTTCCAAGAAGTTAGACTGCAAAGAGAAAGAAGCATTTGGAAGAAGTGCTGAGAAGAGACAGACTTTCTTGAAGAAGAGGACGGTCAGGCCAGTGTAACTAAGCCTGAAGGGCAAGTTTGAATGGTAAAGGATTTAAGCTCAGCATTTGCTGAGAAGGCCCTGGATGAGAGGAAGGGAGTATTCTTGGTATGCAGGGGTATGGCTGGGTAGCAAAGGTTGGAGAAAAGTGGGATCAAAGTGGTCTGGTTGAGTGGGGTCCTGAACCCCTAATGCCACCTCTCCCTTCCTTTTCTGCCCAGAGTTGGAGCTGGCCATTAGAATCACCCTTTATGCAGTGATCTTTCTGATGAGCGTTGGAGGAAATGTGCTCATCATTGTGGTCCTGGGACTGAGCCGCCGCCTGAGAACTGTGACCAACGCCTTCCTGCTCTCCCTGGCAGTCAGTGACCTCCTGCTGGCTGTGGCTTGCATGCCCTTCACACTGCTGCCCAATCTCATGGGCACATTCGTCTTTGGCACCGTCATCTGCAAAGCGGTTTCCTATCTCATGGGTAAAACACCCCATCCCCTTGACAGTCTCCCCTCCTCAAGGCCTTGATAAATGTAGGGGGTCTTTCCTGATAGGAAGCTGTGAAAATCGCAACGCTGACTGTGTGGTGCAGGTTTCCAAGGTGACTCCTTTTTCTCCCCTTCCTTAGGGGTGTCTGTGAGCGTGTCCACGCTAAGCCTCGTGGCCATCGCCCTGGAGCGGTACAGCGCCATCTGCCGGCCACTGCAGGCGCGGGTGTGGCAGACCCGCTCCCACGCGGCTCGTGTGATCTTAGCCACCTGGCTGCTGTCGGGATTGCTCATGGTGCCCTATCCTGTGTACACTGCTGTGCAGCCGGTGGGGTCGCGTGCGCTACAGTGCGTGCATCGCTGGCCCAGCGCACGGGTCCGCCAGACCTGGTAAGACACTGAGCACCCTCATCCTCTTCTCTAACGGAGGGAGGGGAGAGGAAAGCAAAGGGAAAGGGGTGTAAAAAAGAATTAAGACATGCGGTGTATGTATACCAACTCCCTACGGTAAATAGAATCCGTATGTACTGCAAATATGTACTAATAAAAATAAAGAAATGGGAAGGCCCTTCTCCATTTCCATCAGATGTGTGTGACTCTTCCCTCGCAATGGGACAGGCCCGGGGCAACCACTCTGCCTTCGTCCACAGGTCGGTCCTGCTGCTGCTCCTCCTGTTTTTCGTCCCCGGGGTGGTGATGGCAGTGGCCTACGGGCTCATCTCCCGCGAGCTCTACTTGGGACTTCGCTTTGACGGTGACACTGACAGTGAGAGCCAGAGCAGGGCCCGAGGACAGGGCAGTCTGTCTAGCTCTACGCAGGGTGAGCAAACCCGAGAGGGCGGGGCCTAGAGAAGGCGGGGCTGAGCGGCAAGTGGAGGAGGCTGGAAAGTGCGGCCCAAGGGGTGTCGGTGGGGGTTAAACTGGTATTAGGAGAACTCCCTTCTGTTCTGACATTCCTCCCTCTCTTTGCCCAGGTCCTGTCCAGAATGGACGTTGCCGGTCTGAACATGGCACTTCAGGCGAGGACAGCGACGGTTGCTACGTGCAACTTCCAAGGTCCCGGCCGGCCCTGGAGCTGTCGGCCCTGACGGCGTCAACCCCTGCACCAGGCCCTGGCCCCCGGCCCACGCAGGCCAAGCTGCTGGCTAAGAAGCGTGTGGTACGGATGCTGCTGGTGATCGTTGTGCTTTTCTTCCTGTGTTGGTTGCCAGTGTACAGCGCCAACACGTGGCGTGCCTTCGACGGCCCTGGGGCACACCGGGCCCTCTCCGGGGCACCCATCTCTTTCATCCACTTGCTGAGCTATGCTTCTGCCTGCGTCAACCCACTAGTCTACTGCTTCATGCACCATCGCTTTCGCCAGGCCTGCCTGGACACTTGCGCACGCTGCTGCCCCAGGCCCCCTCGAGCTCGGCCCAGGCCTCTACCGGAAGAGGATCCTCCCACCCCCTCCATTGCTTCCTTGTCCAGGCTAAGCTACACCACCATCAGCACGCTGGGGCCAGGCTGAGGCATGGGAAAGAGGGACTGGTGAGGACAGGTGTGCTTATCAACACAGATACATCCAGACACCCAGGAAACGCAAACCACAACAGCCAGGGAGACTGACCCCCAGCAGCATGGACCAACCCAACAGAAAGGGTGGCCGCGCTGATGCAGAAGAAACCAAAACAGAGCCTTGCACAGGAAGGGGGTGCTTTGAGGGCCTCCCTAGACACAAGCCCTGATCTGGACAGGTAGACATAACATCCCTATCAGCAGAGCAGCCCCACACACTAGGGACTCTGGCAGCTGACCTGTCCCTCATGCACACATACATTAATTGCACTGATTCTCTAGGGGTGACAGTCCCTGGCACAGGCCGTCCTCGGTGTGACCTCACAAGGCACCTTCCCAACCAGCACTGAGCATACCCATAGGCTAATACCTCCCTGACGGATGGGAGGCATCTTTAGGACTGAAAAGTCTTTTCATTATTTTCAAGCAAAGGACTGCAGCCTCGCCCCCTCATCTTCACTGGAGATGAAACAATAAATGGCGTGGCCCCCTCCTTGGCTTCCTTTCAGGACTTCCTTGGGGCAGGTGAACAGATGTGGACGTGTGCAGTCCTCCCTGTCGGGCCTCTCCCATAGCTGCCCACTCCTGTGTAGGACTTGTAGCACAAAGCCCATGTGTGAGGCTAGGCGGGGCTGGTGTGTTCTCTCGGGATTGTCACCCCAGCCAGCCCACCCGCGTGCCAGTGGCTTAGGAGCTGGAGGGAGGGCGGGTGGATGGGCTCTCCATGAGCAGCATGATCACTGCACATATCCTTCCATAGGCTGCCATTGTTCAGGCACTCTACTAATAGAAGCTTACTAAATTTATGATTAAAAAATCACTGTAAAATAAAACCTCATCTACTTGTGTGTTTGAAACACCAGTGGTCAGACACTAGCAGGGTCAGAGAAGCTAATTAAAGAGTAGCACTTTTTTATTACACAACATGTTCTCCAGGATTAGAACCTGGCCAAAATTCCGGCAAGTGAAATCACCTTTCCTGTCTGAAAAACAAGAGAACTGGAGGCAGTGGAACAGAGGTGAGGGGGCTGGGCCTGAAGAGAAATTTGAAAGCCCAGCCTCCCACTGGAAGATAAGGCTCATTTAGCCTCAGAGAGAGGCAGAGACCAATGGCATCAGCTCTGCACGCATG
>PVKN010041435.1:0-10554 GCA_004027915.1 Capromys pilorides
TTTTTTTCCTGGGGCTTCACATTCATGTTCTCAATGTTTTTAACCCAATGTCTGTGAAATTTTTATTGCTCCCCAGATGACGCCATCTGATCTGAATGTAACCACACACCTCTCTGCTCAGCAGTATTTGTCACAAACCATTATAAATTATCATGCGATAGTTTGCATTGCTGGGAAACCGGAAAAGTTTCATAAATTCTAACTACTGTATCAATGACGTTCTTGTTTATTATACAGATATAAAGTTTTATGAGATTCAAGATGTCTGCTTTACCACTGAGGAAAACTTCGGCGAAGTAACATTTAACTAGTTCAGTTAAACACTGCAAACGATTTACAGTATACAGTGAATATTTCTTTTGGAGAACTAGCCCATCATTTTTTCCCTTTCTTTTCTATTTTAATAGTGTTGGGGGCTGCTCAGGCATGCAGGATTTTGCTGGGGCAATAAGAGACAAGCATCACTCTTCTTATTCCTTCAGCACTGCTGTAGAACGTCCTCTAGTGCCCTTTCTTACCTCAACATAACCACATCTAACCAGAAATGCTAGCTAGGGATTGTCCCTAGCGATGTTGTTTTACTCCACTGAATGGTCCAGGAGTTGCTGGACTTGATCAATAAAAGCAATGATGCCATCCTATTACCATGGTTTCAATGTTTATAATGAACCCGACTGAACGGTGTTGTCAATGTAGATTTTAAAGTTATCAGAAACAACTTACATCTTTGTTCTCCTTAGGAAAACCCTCCCCCTTCTAGTACCACTCTGTGAAAGTAACACTCACGTTGTAAAGTACAGTCCATAGTACGGCTATGAACCATTTACATTTAGTACCAGGTACGCAAAAAGTTCTGACTATACATTATATTTCAAAGTTGTGAAATGGTGGTTTTTACTTAATTATAAAATGAAACAAAAATTTTAAAAAATTTTTTCCTGCCAGAACTTTTTGACCCATCCATTTCATTGTATCTCCACCCTACATACAACTTAGGAAAGAAAATGGCTTACTTGCTTTGAAAGCTATTTCTCAATGAGCAAATATGCCAAGAAATTGATTTCTTCAGCTTTCTCGTGCTGAGAGTTGACTATACAAATATTGAAAATTTAAGAGAAAATGCAGGGTGTATTATGTGAGAATCATTCCCATTATTGGATCAATATATTTAGCTTGATATGTTTAGCTTCATATTTCCCAAAGTCTTGACAATAGCCAAGCTATTTAGGATGTAATCATGGTGATAACTTAGTTGGTGGAGAGCTTTATCTTCAAAGCCTTTCAGCTGTACTCTTTTACTTGCTAGCACCAGTAACTTTGACACCAATGTACCACGCATTTCTACTGTCATTAAACATATACTGCAGCGAAAATGCCCCAGATAAGATAAATAGCATGTTCTTAACAGGACTAATAATGAAGAGTCCAGTAGCTCTCTGAATGAGGTTCACTGAGCCTCCTTTTGTGGTATCATTTGCATCCACTTTTCTAAATGGCCCAATTGAATTATTAAAAAAGTTATAATTTTAAGTATTCAAAATAAACTGTGAAGTTTGTAAACTTATTCTTTAGAGTTGCTGGTGTTTTCCAGGCAATTCTAATCCTATGTAAGTTTTAAGGCTTGAATTCTGCTCACAGATTCACAAAAAGAGGTTAAGGGCTGTGCCACATATGAATCTCAACTGTAAGCTTTAGTAACAGGTGTCACACAGGTCATCGGGAATGACAGCAAAGGCCTTGGCTTCAATGGGTTTTCATGAAGCTTTTCAGAACTTTTCATTGATAACAGTATCAGGCAGCACTGCTCCAGAAGGTATCCCAGAGAGACCTTCCATGAATGGGACCTCTACCGACTCCACAGGCTGAATGTGTCAGTCTGCCAACTCTGGGCATGAGATGGAAGCCTCAAGGGCAAAGAGAGCTGCAATCATGACAATTAATAAATCATCTAACTCTATAGCAAAAACAACACAAAACAAAACAGATGTCATCATCACCCTACTATTATAGTAGCACATTTCTCGGCTGTTACTTCCTTGAATATCTTGCTGATATCACAAAAATATCTTTCTATACATCACAATCATTGTCTATCTCATTATTTTTGAAAAAAAAAAATAAAGAAAACTCAAGAGGTATTTCTCCAGTTCCCCCTCACTATATCCCACTGCTTGACAGGACAAATAATAATTTTGGGAAGCAAACTGTGTGCCAGGCATGACTGTAAGCTCTTGGCACAGTGAGCTCATGTTTCCCTACCACCATCTCTCCACCTGTGTGTGGGCCTGGTTTGCCCTGCCATCTAGAGCCCTCATGCACATCTCTGTGCAGGTCTGTGTGTGGAGATGTCACGGATGGGTGGCCACTGGCCACCATGTGACATCATGGAAATAGGTGATGCTAGAAGCCAGGAGTTGGCCTCCTGCTCTCAGGTAAACATTTTACTGTTAATGATTCAGGACAACTCTGGTCTCAGTTCTACTCTGGTCATGATTTCCTGACCAGAAATTAGGAAATATAGGGGGGACTGGGGAGATGGCTCAGTGGAATAAGTGCTTGCCTAGTAAGCACAAGGTCCTGAGTTCGATCCTTAATACTATTAAAAAAAAAAAATTAGGAAACATGAGTTTATTGAAATCTAGTAACAACTTATTTTTTATAATAAAGTTATTACTTGATCACGCTTAACCAGAGTTTCTTCACAGTATCCACTATAGCAATTTAAGCATTATCAAATGAAAAACAAAAAAGAAAGAGAAAGAAAATGGAAGACAATTCTCTAGGTTGTCTAGGTTTTCATCTTTGTAAAGTCACCATAAAGAGCCTTCTGGAGCTGGGGTATAGCTTCATACACACTTAAGAACAGTACAATTAACTTCTTGTTTTCTAGAGATCAATGGAACACTCTGTGAATGCAAATTCTACCTAAGGTTATAAAGTCACTGCAATGCCCCAAGCCACTTATGAACTGCAGAATAAAAATTAAAGAGCATAATTTTGTTGCTTTGTAATATATACTGATTATTTGGATTCTATAAATTCTAAGGATTTATGCTAATTCTTTAGACGCCAAAGTGTTGAATTCACTGGAGGATCTCATTTCCCTGGCCATGCATAGCTACTTTATTCCACCAATTCAGAAGGTTGCCGAGTGCCTTTTACAGGTGGGAACATTGTTATACTATTCTGTTCTTTCCTAGAAGGCATATATATGTGAAAACAGAATGTATTTAATAATAAACAAGCTTCTATCATAACACTGTAAATGCACCAAACTAACTCATTTTTAAACTTACAAAAACAAGTTTCTGAGAATCACTTTAGAACTGATATTTAAATACATTATTTTCCTTTGATAGAAGTACAAAAGTATAAATATATCTACAAAGTCATACATGCATATATACACATCCATATATATAAACTTTATAAAAGTTCAACACTCAGGTTCAAGTCTCTCAAGGCAGAGAGGTGGGACAGGAACGTCTAGGCAAGAGAGGAACAGGTGGTTGGGTGAGGGTTGACTGTGCTGAGCAAATCCGGGTCTGAGCAGACCACCACATGCAATGGAAAAGCATAATTTCCATACTGTGGAAAGCAACATCCACACTCCAGTGTTTTCAAGTAAAGTGAAGAAATACAATTTAGACTGTCTCAATGGGAAAATGTCTTCTAATAATGAGATCTGACATAAATATCTGTGTAAAGTCTTTAAATCTTTGGTCTACTATTTGAAAAACCCATGTAATTGACACTGTATACTTTATTCAAGAGTAATAGGAAAAAAAATTACTCTTGAATAAAGTATATAAGGGTCAATTACATGAGTTTTTCAAATACTGTTCTTAAATCATAAAATGTACTATAGATTTTTTTAAAAAAAAATCCAACCTCTCCCTCTTTGGATAGTGTGTATTCGTGATCCATCATATTTGATAAAACTGCAAAAGAAAGTCTGGCTTTCTAGTTCTTCAAATCATTTCTGGGCAGGAAAGGACCATAATACACATTTCCAAACCAAAAGTGTTAACAGGTTAGAGACTACGAGAGGTTGCACTTCGATATAATCGGCCTGAGGAACTCTGAAATCACTTAAGATAATTTAATTTCCACACCACTCGCACGTGACCTGGCGCGCCTGAAATCTCTCCTGGATCCCTTCCTGCACGGCCCAGCACCGCACGGGTTCCCCCCACCGACACACGTGACCACTAGGTGGTGCTGTGGCGCCCTGTTCAAACACTTTTCTCACTCACTTGCACTCTCTGTCCTCCAAGTCAAAGTGCGGGTTGAAGTTGATCATAATTCTCTGGTACGGATCCGGAGCCTGAATCAGCCATTCGCATTTTTCGCTTGGGTGGTAAGAATGTGGATAACCAGGAGATGTAAGATACCCAGGACTTTCAATTTTGATAGTACCACCACATTTATCTGCAATAAAAATAAAATTTTAGCAGATCTTTCCTTGACAACCAGCTCCGTAACGTAGCTTTATGTCTACATTACCAGTTGACAAACATTCAGTAAGTTTTTAAGGGGAACTTCCAGAGACCCGCATTAGGCCTTTAGGCGCCTCTCAGAGCAGAGCTCCATGAAGGTAAACTATTTACTCTCCCCAAGGTCAGTCTGAGCAGGAGAGCAACTTGCGATTTAAGAAGACTTTCTCCCACCCCTCCAAGTCCCTTTCGGAGAACAAGATCTTGTAGCATTAAAAACATTAAATCCCCTCAATTGATGTTAACATGCCCCCCTGGGAGCCTCTGCTAGGCTTAATTATCCCTCAAGAAGTGTAATCACATTAAGTGGCAAGTTCTAAGTGGAAGGTGACTAAAAGATGCTGTTCGACCCCTTGTGTTGCTTTTTGATGATAAGCCCCATCTCTGTCACTGATCAGCGTGTACTGTCTCCCAAGACTGAGTAGCTTAAAGCCACACTTTGTTGGTGGCTTGTTGTTGCTTTATCTGCCCATAATCTAAGTGATTTTGAGTTATCTCTGCTCCTGAGATCCAGATCAAGGGAGAACAAAGTATAGTTGGTGAAGCAGAATAATGGTGCTTTACTTGGCTGAGTTGCTCAGGCTCGGAGGCCAGATCAAAGTCACAATGCAGAAAGACAACTAAACAGACACGTAGCATTAATTCTAATTACGTCAAGGTTGGGGTGAAGAGAACCCCACCACAGTGAGGTCTGGCTACCACATATGCTGAGACACATTCTCATGTTCTGAGAAGGTGAGCTAACTAATTCTGAGCCTGTATTGTAAAGAGATGAAATGCTGAAGTTGTGCCCTGGGAGCCTAGTAAACCCATCCGTGGGCTGGTTTATTGTTGAGCACAGAACCCCATTGTCACTTTTATGATGTATTTCATACTGGAGAGCCTCAGCTTGAAATGCTGCCACATTTATTAGTGCTTAATTTTCAGCAGTACAAATTTGGTGCATAAAGTACGTAAGAGAAACAGGTATGAAAGCAGTGAGCTATATGAGCCTATCAATCACAAATATTCAGTAATGGTATATATAGATTTTAATATTGCATCTAATAGATTCCCTGTGGAAGGAGAATAGCATTCTTTGCTCTCAGCATGAATTTATAAATCTACAGAATTTTATTACAGGAAAACCAGGTCAAATGGAAATGAAAGATGAAGTGCACATCAAAAATGCATAAAGCTACATGCATTACAGAAGTCATTTCCCATAAATTAAAAAGAAGACAATATAAGTTATATTGTTTTCTTCAATTGCTGGATGTTTCTTTTCTCACTTTGGTTCTGAGACTGAAGCTAGTCGCACACTGGTTTCCTTTGACTTTTAAAAGCTTTAGGTTTGGCAAGAAGAAACAATATTGCAAATGGCATTCAGAATCTCAGCTAATGATCATCCTGGACTCTGTTATGTGACTGCTAAGACTTGTGCATTATTTTAAATGTGCAGAAAACTTGCAAGAGTGACCCTGTCTCATTAAGTCTCCTGCAGCTCTGTGCAAACATCATGGCAGCGTCTGGCCTCTGTTAGAAGAGTGAAATAAAACAGCGCTGGTTCCAGTCACTCGACAGAGTCACTTCAGAAGACATTTAGGTGGACTTGGTACCACACCAGAGCTCTTTAATCTGTGACTTCTGAGAAAGTGACAGTGTAATAAGATAATGTGAACTGCTAGACTCCCTGGCTCTGTTAAATCTCTCTAACAGTTGATTAAGAAAGAGCAATTTCTAATGACTCTGGACCATTAGTTCTAAATAAGGTTAATGAATTAATTTAGCAGACACTGGTACTTGGAGGAGGTGGACACAGCTTTAAGAGGACTGCTTTCTTTCTGAAGCAGGGGCTGGCTCTAGTCACTTCAAGCAGGGTTAACACAGGTTTAGTTAGGCAGGCTCCTAACTGGAACCCAGATTCCCAGCATTCCCCAGATTTCTGTTGGGGAAATTAAGAAGTGTGTGTGTGTGTGTGTGTGTGTGTGTGTGTGTGTAAGTGTATGTATGTATGTGTGGAGTTCAGAGCATAAATCTTCAAAGCTTTTTGCAGTGGTTTCCAAATTCATCCTGTGAACACCCCCGTGGATGTCACTCCAGCAGTTGTAAAGGACAGGGGGTGGATTACTGTCATTTCTAAACTAACCATGGGAGCTCTTTCAGTTGGTGGAGAATGTTACTTTATTCTCTGCCAGATTACAGAAAGATGCCACCAACTCAGCTCCTTAATGAACTGAACTCCACATTCACAATTTTTTAGTGTTTTTGCTTCCCTGCCAGACTATAAAAAGATGCCACCAACTCAGGTCCATTAATAAATTGAGCTCTATTCACATTCATAAATATTTTTTGCACATCTTTTACAATATGGCTTGGTACCTGGTGGAGGAAATCTATTGCTTAAATTATGAAAAAGCACATTAGAGAGATTAACTTCCACCATAAAGAGGTGATTTAAATTCGTCTTGGTGTAAGCCCTTCCAAACTGTGGTCTCTTATGAAAACAATATACCACAGTAAGTAGTGCATGTTCTTTTCTTCTAATTATTTTGATTGAAATCTAAACCAGACAAAGTAAATATTTGGTCATTAGTTAATAATAACTGCTGAAGATTTACAGTAAAGATAATCTCGTGCCCTTGCCTTCCCCTCCTCTGGAGCTAGTCAAACACGCCTACAACCAGATCACGTCTTTAAACACATTATTTAGATTGCATGGTACCCTTTATCCGCAGCCTAGTCTTTCATTTACTTAACACTGAGTGCCTTTTAAATGCTAAGTGGAAGCTGCAACTAGGTTAGGAGTTTCCATCTATCCTGGTGACTCCTATTGCACATATCGGATACCCTTATTCACTCTGTGGAACTTTCATTCATACTCTGGCGGAGCGGGGACGATTTACAAAGGTGGGGACGGAGTTCCAGTCACCGACCAGACCGGCCAGGGTCTCTAGCCTGCGCCTCCAGGAGGAAGCAGTTTGGGGAGCTCCAAGAGAACCAGGAAGTTCTCCGGGGGGAAGTGTTCATTAACTTTCAACAGCCATCAGATTTTTGAAAGGGAGTCTCATCTAATTGCCTTTGGGAGGAAACATTATTAAGATAATTGGTGTGCTGATGGGGGTGCTAAGCTGCTCTACCTTGTCGCAGATGAGAGAGAGCCCCGCAACCAAAGAGCCCACTACGGAGGAAGCCCGAGAACTTGCGATCCTCCCGCCCTGAACATAAGGATCTTCTGTCTTTATTTCTCCTCCCCATCAAAGTTTCCCTCGCTGGGCCTAGGAGGTGGGCTGTTACTCCAGGTTTCTCCTGCAGCTCCCGGAGCCCTAGCGGAGCCGAGCCCAGACGGATCGTGGGTGCTCGGTGCCCGGGACCGCGCGCCCCGCCTATCACTTACCGTTGCGGGAGGCGCCGGCCCGGGTGAGGGCGAGGGCGAGCGCGGCGCAGAGCAGCAGCAGCCGGGCGTTCATCCTGTCTTCGCCGGTCCGCAGCGCGCGGAGAGCGTGCGGGAAATGCTCGGCAGAGAGGATCGGGGGATCCGCAGCGCCCCAACTCCGCCTGGAGCCGCGGAACCCTTAGTCCGTCCAGGGGAGCAGAAAGCAGTAAGGCAGTGCCTGGATCCGAGAGGAACGCGTCGCTTTTTGTCTCAAGTCGCTTGCATCCTGTCATTTAGCTCCGGTTTCCTCTCCCTTTTCCCACACTTGTTCCTCTTTCAGAAGCCACTGCCCGGGCCATGTCTAAAAAAAAAAAAAAAAAAGGAAAGCTGGGAGGAGGAGGAAGGGGGGCGACGCGAAGCCAACTGCCAGGAAAAAAAATCCCGGGACGTTTCTGCGCGAGTCGGAGCCGAGGAGCTGGCGCCCAGGGGAGGTCCGGTGTCTGCGGGAAGGAGAGGCGCAGGCACTGAGCGGAGGAGCGGAGCGCGCGAGTTGCACCCGCAGCACCCCCTCCCCTCTGCTCCCGCCCTCCCCTCCCCGCGCCCCTCCCCCGCACCGCCCCCTCCCCGCACAGGCTCGCCCGGAGTTGCCGACGCGAGCCTGGGAGGACAAGTCTCCCGCGGCTTGCAGCCTCTGTGCCCTGGCCTCCCTCCGTGGGCATCTCCGCAGGAAGGCGGGCTCCGGGGGTCTGAGCCCAGAGTCCTTGGGGTTGCGTGTCTCAGAGGGGACGTCGAGACGAGGCCACCTCGGGTGCGCGCTCTGGACCCCAGAGACAGCTAGGCTGCTCCTGGAGGGCGGATCTCAGCGTGGGGGGAAGAGCGCCGGGCGGTGGCAGCTGCCGTTTGCAACTCCACATCACCCGGCCCGCGCCTGGGCGGCGAGGAGCGCACCACCCCTGCCACTCTCCACTTCACCAGCCCCAGACCGTGGCGGGGCGCAGCCGGGCGTCCCTATGACCCTAAAGGCCGAGAGAAAAGAGCCATGCTGGAGGGAGAGCTGCACCTCAGAGCCAGGCGAGGGTTTCGGCGGCATATAGCCGAGTCACTCGCCAGGCGCGCGAAGCCGGCTTCAGCCTGGCTAGGCCACCCAGTCCGGCGTCAGGGCGCACGGCTGGAGCCCACGGCGCTCTGGTGCGGGGCAAGGGTCACTGTTTCCTGGGATTTGGAACCCAGGGAACCCAAGAGGGTGGACTGTGACTCATGCTCCAAAGAGAGGTAACCCTGGGTAGACCTTGTCCATCGTGGGCTTTGGAAGCCGGGGGTCGAGTGCCCCGTTTGTATGCGTCCCAAGGGAGGCAGAAGAGTGGCGGGGAACAAGTGATCATGGCAGGGTCTCCACAGGGCCAGCGCCCGGCCGAAGGCTAGGGTGAACATTGGCCTGCCAGCGTCTGCGACCCTGCACCTTGCTCCCACGTTTGCGTGTCCTCCTGTGCCACGCGCCCCAGCCCCAGGCTCGAGGGTTTTCCCAGGGCTGCTGCTGGCGGTGGCGGTGTGTGCAAAAAACGAACTGCAAGGACAACGCAAGGGACAGTCTGGCTGCAGCCACCAATCAGGCACTCCCAGGGCAAACTGTTCCCGGAACCCGCCGAAGGAGTTCTAGGGGAAGGTGAAAAGGTCGCAGCCTTTTGGAAATTGGCGTTTTTATACACACAGCTAAAACACAGTCTGGTTCCTACCTGGTGCCAAAGCTTGGCAAGTGAGATTTAGGAACGTTGGCCAGGGGACTCTGGTCAAAGGTTTTGGCACAAGGACTGGAGTCAGGCCCAGAGGAAAGGCGCCCAGGGTGCGCTAGGCTGGGCTGGGCGCGGTGACACGCGCCCTCCGAGACAGGGTCCGGGCTGCCGGCTCGGTGCTGTTCCCGCTCTCCCGCGCTCCCGCGCAGGCATGCTCCAGCAGCCCCGCTCTTCAGCTGGAGACCCGCGAGTCTACCCCGCCCCGGGCGCTCCTCCCCACTCCGCTACGCGGCCGGCACTGGAGGGAGGGAGCGCGGAGGGGCCTGGGCGGAGGCTCCGCTAGAGGATAGGAGCGGTAGGGGGCGCGAGCAGCGGGGGCTGAGCCGGGAGGCAGCCGCGCCCAGCAGATCCCGGAGTCGCGCGGCAGCGGCGGCGGCGAGCGAGGCGCTCGGCTGCCACCAGCACGCTTGCTGCCACCGCACGCTCGCCGCCTTCTTTCTTGTGCCCAGCGCAGCCAGCGGCTCCAGCTGCGCTGGGGCGGGGGACATCACCAACTGAAAGCAACCTGCGACCTGGAGCGACCTCAGTCCCCGCAGGTTGACTGCGAAGCAGAACCCGCGCTGGCAGCTGCGGTGGAGTCAGAGTCCAAATCCCGTCCCGCCTCCCCTGGGGACCTGGCCGCCGCCCCGCCCCGGAGAGCCCGGTCCAACTGCCTGCGCGGGGTGAACATGGGCCAAGCACTGGAGAGTGGAGCTGTGCTGTTTTTAGAAAATTGCGGCCAGTCTCTTCCCCTTCCCCCGCGGAGAGTGCACATCCCAGCCTAGACTTGTCAGACCGACGCCTAACGCTCGCGACCCCGCACGCGGGAGGGACAGCCCCCCTCCAACCCCTGCCCACCTCCGGGCTGTTCCCTCAGCCTTTCCCCGGAAGGGCTCCTCCAATGGGCCAAAGCGTGGAAAACGTCCGTCTTCCA
>PVKN010041436.1:0-10554 GCA_004027915.1 Capromys pilorides
AGCTGTGTATCTATCCTAAACTTCCTTGTGTACACACACACACACACACACACACACACATTATGTTTTTTTCTTTTTGAAGTTTCTAATACTAGGAGAAAATATACCATGTCTTATAAGTAGATTGTAAGTCAAAGATACAGTATAAATAATAAAACAAAAAGTATAATTAAGTAATATTTAGGAAATTAATTAAATATTAATTAAAATTAAATTAAATATTTCAAAAGAATTTCACATTCTTATTTTTTCAGTTACTTTCTTTTTACGTGAGGAAATAAGATCTGTTCATGAGTGTTACAGATATAAAATCTCTTTTAAATAATCTTAATTAAAAAAAGTAACTTGAAGAAAAACTATTAAGTACTATAGATGTGGAAAATATTCAAATAACTGATTTGGGGAACACTGGTTTAATAACATACATCTGGACAGATGGAAATGGGGTTGTAATGGGGTTGACAATGCAGAGAGAAAATTCTGAGCTTGCTCTTGTTCTACCATCACCATGGTCCTAGGGGCCATTTGTCTCATCCCCTCCCAGGTAAGCGAGAGTCCAGAGAACTGGGTTGGGTGGGGAATGTGTGCATACAGACTGGTAAGACATCTAAAGTCAAGGATCAGTAGCCCATCCTTCTGGGTGTCCACTTATGAAGAGGATGTGGCAATGCCAGGTGACCTTGGAGTCTAATTCTGTGGTCAGACTTGGGAAAGTGGAGTATCCTCTAAGAGTGGGACTGAAAAGTTTCTTGAAGATTTTGAGCAATGACCAGAAATGCTTTTGGGCTGCACTGGCTCTAGCTCTGGCCTGGGAGGGTGGATTATGCTGATTTTAAAGCAAAGGACCCTTGTTATTCAGAATATGATCTCCTCAGGGAGCAGTTCACAGTTTGAAGATGAGGTGCTCAATGGTTTCTCTCATGCTGGATGCTGGACTTTATGAGAGTGGGCACCAGGCAGCTCACCTTTCCCTCCACTTTCTCCCCGAGCCTGTGCACATGTGATTAGATCTCATTATGCCTTTTCCGAATGCATGAGCAAAAGTAAGAACATTTCTTGCATTTATGCCTGAGTTGGATAATCTTGTAATATTCTCTTACATCACCAAGCCTCAGTGTTTTCATCTATAAAGTAAAATGATCTGATTAGCTGAATAGCATTCTCAGTCTACCTTGCCTCCTAAGGCTGCTGTGAGATCCAATAGGCAGTGTTGAGCAGGATGGCTTTTCTGTTTGAATGCTTTCTCTATGCCAGGTACTGTGCCATCGGCTTTCACCACACAAATCTGTACCACTTCCCCATGAGGGAGGCACCCTCTTCAGAACAACCTCAAGATTTTCAAGGTCCAGTGCAATCCAATGTGTAAACCTCTCTGTTTAGAGAGTATTATAAATTTCAAGGTGCCAACAACAGTGCGCAAAGCCAGCTCTCAGCCCCTTCTCAGCTTGGCCTGCTCTGCAGCTGCAGATATCCACATGTTCCTGAAGCCAGCTCTGAGTACTTCTCCCAGTTTATGGAAGTGAGGTAATGGAAATATGAGAAGGTTTACATTCCTACAATGTCTCTGGCTACCAAAGAGGCACAGACTAGATCCTTCTCCCAGAAGTTTAAGTCAGGAGCCTGTGTTCATTGCTGTTACTGCAAAACACCTTTTCAGGGACATGATATATACAGAAAAGCTGCATAAATAGAGCGTTGTTATTATTATTATTTTGTATTGGGATGGAGGCAGAAAGAAGCAATATCTCTGAGCACTTCCTCCCAGGAATTTAGCTGCCAGCAGCAGGCTGGAATTGGGAGGACTTTCCATTCTCACACAAAGTACTCCCTCCTTCTCTCTTTCCCTCCTGCACTTAAGGACCATAAACATGGCAATAGGTACTGATTGGTTTGAGGCCATCTACATGAGTTTACATGAGGGAGGTCATGCTTAATCTGCATGACTAATATCGCCTGTGACATGCCTCTAAGCTGTGTGCAGGAGGGGAGGAGCCAGAATCTGCTTGTGCTTGGAGGAGATTCCTAGGATAGCAGAGGCTGAAAGGCAGTGAAGACGGAACTGGGAGTTGATCGTAAAATATTGATCTGAAGCACAAAACCAGTTTGTCAAAGTCTCCTGAGAGTCTGCGAGATGAGCAGCCCTGGTTTCTCCTTCCCAGACAATTCTTTAGAGTTTCCCACCTCGCCAACTCTCATGAGAACTGAGTCCAGCTCTAGACTCCTCTCCAGAAGCCTTGCCTCTGTGCTGACACACTCTTTCCTCCTTTGCTTTCAACTTTGGGAAAGAGGGGTGCTATCTTTAGGGATATCAAATTCTACATATAATTATAGCTGATTTAAAGACCTAACTCCAATGCAGGCTGTACACCAAGACCTCATGTTAATTTTCACAGCAAAAAGCAACCCTATGAACCCAAATTAGGGTTAGAGAGATTGAATATTACCAAGTAAGTAGCTCTGACCCTGCATGCAAAAAGCAGGTTTTAGGATTCTCCATCTCTTCTCATTCACTGTTGGGAATCAGTGGTTATACTGAAGGCAGAAGAGGTCCAGGGGACATCTACATCTAGATGGGAAGCCAAGATGATTTTTCCATCAAGGGCCAGAGAGCATATACTTTAGGCTTTGTGAGTCATATGGCCTCAATTACCATCTTCAGTCTCTGCCATATTCATGTGAAGAAAGTCATGGACAACACGTGAGTGAATGTGGGTGTCTGCTTTCCAATGGGATGGGTTGGATTTGGCTCATTGGCGACCGCTGGTCAGACTTTGATGTAGTCCAGTGGTGGCAAACCTTTTAGAGACTGAGTGCCCCAAACTGTGGCCCCCAACCCATTTATTGTTCACAGCTTGCCAACACTGCAACTCCACCTGAATATCTGATGTCTGGCTGGTGCAGCAACTTGGTTTGTGTGCCAAGAGAAAAGGCTCTATGTGCCTGGCATATGTGCATGCATAGGCTCTGCACCACTGGTCTACACTGTTCTTCTACAGGTCCCAGAAAGGAGATTTGGGTGCTAAAGAGGTTAGGGTTGGGGTTGGGGCCCTTGTCAGCCTACTTTTCAAACTGCTTTGAACAAAACATTTAGAATTGATTAAGAAATAACTCTGCATAGTGCTCAGTTAGGTACTTAATAGAGGAATATAGTGATTGTAGTGGTATAATTAGGGGGTGGGAATAGGAAGCACATTTACTTAGGGAAGGTCCACAAGGCAAGGCCAGAGCCCATTCTCCAGTTACTTCCTACGCTCGCTTCATCTCTTCTCTTCCTCCTGACTGCAGTATAAGTCCTTTGAAATATAATAATGCTTTCAGTGGACCTAGGAATTTTTATTAGATGTCAGGATAATATTTGGCCAAAGTCACAGGACTCACATTTCTTGACAAAATATGATGTCACTTAGAAGTTCATGTTCTTGACAGTGTTTCAAGAGTCCTGCATAAAAAAGCCAAGTATGTTTTTATGGGCTCTCATGGCAGGGAAGCAGGCATGGTGATGCATGGCCATATCAATTAGAAGTGGATTAATTAAGCAATAAGACAGGAGCAGCAGTGCATTTCAGAGAGGTTATTGCATGGCTCATAGAGTGCTTCAGAGGCATCCAGCCAAGAGTCGAGTGACTTCCACGGCCAAGGCATTTCAGCCATCCAAGACATGTAATGCTGTCCTAGAAACAGTATCCTCGGCCATCCAATTCCACTGTGAGAAATAAAAAGACCCTCTTATTAATTAGGTGTTATTAAGCATGGGCAAATTGACAGCCATTTCATTATTTCATAATTATGATTAATGGTCTTCCCAGTGAAGTCACTGTTTGATATCCCAAAGCCAATTGGTCCCTTTAGGGACAGTGTCACCAAGTCACGGTTAATGTTCCTAGAAGCATGGAACACATCACGTTTCACAAACCCTGGAGAGGGAGGGCAGGTCCTAATTGCTTTTAGAAGCTGTGCAGGAGGTAGGCTTTGGGTGAGGAAATAATCTCTGGGGAGACCAAAGGGGGCAGGGATGGCACAAGGATGTGGTGATCAGAGCAGCAGCTACAGGAGGAGGCAGCTACAGGAGCTATCCTGTTGGATAGCTTCCAACAGGATTTCAACCATTCTTTGGTTTTACGAAGCACAGGCCCTTGCATCAGAACTCCTTAATAACCCCTTGAACTGATGGCTATTTCACGACTATAGGTGCTATAACAGACCCAGAGATGTTAGGCAGGTGGCCCAAGGTCACAGAATTATTAGAAGAGGTGGCATTTCTTGCCAGGGCTTTAGACTAGTGCCTACCCTAGTCTGTAGATAGAAGCCTGGGCTAGGTGTGGCAACCACAGAAGACTGGAGAAATTACTTATGTGATTAGAAGTTACTGGACACTTTTCTCTCTCTGTTTTCCTCCTTCCCTCCCTCTTTCTCTACCTGTCTATCTCTATCTTTCTGTCTCATCTCTGTCTTTTTAGGCATTTCAGGAACACAAAGATGAATAATTGGATTGCAGATTATTGCAACTGAGTTGGGTCTCCCCAAATTAATATGATGATGTCCTAATCTAGAGCCTTTAAGCAGGTGATTAACATAAAATAATCTGGCAAGCACTAGATCATGAGTTCAATTCTCAATGTGGAAAAAAAAAGTGTCCTAAGGCAAAATGAAGTCACATGGACTCTAATCCAGTATGACTTGTGTCTCTGTAATTAGGAGAAATTAGGACATACAGAGGAGAGACCATGTAAAGGTAAGAGAATATAGCTACCTCCACAAACCAAGGAGACAATCCCCAGAAGGAGCTGATCATGTTGCCATTTGATCTTGAACTTGTGGTGTCCAGAACCATGAGAAATAAGTTTCTGTTCTTTGACACACCCAGCTTGTGGTGTTATTTTGTTACTGCAGGCCTAGCAAATTGATCCAGATAGAAGGAGAATATACTCTAAGGTCACATTGGGTCAGAGATACAAGAAGGATGGGGGCAGATAATATAGATAAAATGCCTTGGGTGTGGGCACTGATAACATGTGCCTCAGTTTTAAGTGTTCATATCTCTTGACCTGGATGTCACATAGATTGTGTTTTGTATCCAGACCCCCCATCCCCAAGTATCATGTGCTGAGAGGTGGGACTTTTGAAAGGTGATTAGATTATGGGGAATATAACTGACTTGCAATTATAAGATGGGTTCTTTCATTGTGCAGAGTGTATCTTCCTTTCTGGCTTCTCCCTTGGTGCTGTTTCCTGTGCCATACATAGGCTCTTTCCTGCCATGTACTTGTGCCATGCCATCCTGCTTTGGAGCCAGGCAACTGCAGACCGAAATCTCTCCATCTTATGAGCCAGAATAAACCTTTAATTCTTTTAGCTGCAGGTGTCAGGTATTTTGTTCCACTGATGAAAACAGTGGCCAAGACACTGTACTTAGTATTTGGCACTACATAATTATTTTGGCAGCTGTATTTAAGGCCATGATGAGTTTAGGACTAAGACAGTTTGAATCAATGCAAGTGGAGTGATAATGTAGCTATTTTGATGCAGTGTTAGGCTACTGCATAAGGATTGCTTGAGCATAGGCATTGCAGTTGATGCCTGAGTAATCCAGCTGATAGACCAGATGGCTACTAAATGACTAGTGGACAGGGAGCATATTCAGCATGGATATAAAAGACAAAGGGATGATTTATGTCCTGGGCAGGACAGAATGGGAACATTTCAGACTTAGTCACACTGCTTAGAAAACTGCACAACTTAAGTTTTGAATTGTTTATTTCTGGATTGTGTGTGTGTGTGTGTGTGTGTGTGTGTGTGTGTATGTATCATGGTTGTCCTTGGGTAACTGAAAATAGGGCAGGTGAATCTCAGACAAGGAGATCTACTATTCTTGAAAGGCAGACAAGAGTTATAAGGAAGTTTATGCCAGGGGTTTGACTGGTAGGTGCTAGAGCAAGAAAGCAGTGTGATCAGGCTTTTTGTGAACATGGGCTGTCTCAGAATCCAAAGGTAGTTAGGTGTGACTGAAGACATGCCAGTCAAATTTCTTACATGAAGTATGGTAAGAGAATCAAGCCACCACAAGACCTTACATTAGTGGGTAGAGGCAAGAAGGGCTGTCATCGCAATGCTAAGTTGCAGTCACCTCTATCAGCATTTATGGAATGCCAAGCATTGTGGTAAGACCTTTATGTGCCTTTTGAAAAAATGTAATTCTCACACAAATCTTATGGGATAAATAAATATTAGTAGACCTTATTGAAAGGTGGGTAAAGTGAATTTAAACTCTGTGAAGCACTTGTGTGTCTGAGATAGTTCTGCCTGTGTGGCTAGAAGTGAACAGCAAGGAGTGGATTATTTATGTATTATGATCCATTTGGCTCACTGTGCTGAAGGAAGTAAGTTCGAGATCAGGTGGCTGCATCTGCTGAGATAGGGATTCTGCAGAATCCCAAGGGCATCGCACCGTGAGAAAGAGACCTAATGGCCTGGCTCAGGTTTCTCCTCTTCTTAAAAACTCAGATCCCTTTGGCTTAGGGCCCAGTTTTACGGAGTCATTTAACCTTAGCTATCTGCAAAGGGCCTGTGGTGGTTAAGGTTCATTGTGGCAGTTTGGTTTAGTAACTGCCAGGAACTGGTGGAGCACAATTCTGGATAAATCTGGGGGAGTCATGGACGCATGATTTTGAGTACTGTATTTGGCCCCTCACCCCTTCCTCTTTGGCTCTGTCCCACTGCTCTGCTTCTCAGCTGCCATGAAACATGTATCTCTGTTCTGCCATATGTATCTTGCACCATGATGTGGCTGCTCTGGAGCCAGTTGGCTATAGACAGAATCCCTGAAACCGAGCTAAATTAAATCTTCCTTCACTGCAGTTGTGAGTGTAGGTTATTATATTCCAGCAATGGGACAGTTAACATAGGTTCCTTCTCCAAATATCATATTTGGTTTACATTTTCACCTTAGTACCATGCAATGTAGATTAAATTTCAGCAAGAGTTTTAGTGGAGACATTCAACCATAGGCCTGTGATTAGCACTCAGATTTTTGTGATCAACTCCAAAGCCTCTACTCTAACTTATCCTCTTAACATTATTGCTGTCCGCACAGTTTTCATAACATACTATATTTGTAAGAAGCAGAGTTTTGACAGGGAAAGGTTGAGATGTTGGTCAGTGATGAAAGTTGTCTTCTTTTCCCTTCTTTGCTCCCCATAGGCCAGGAAGAACTCTAAATAGCTCCTCTCCCCACTTTCCCTGATGAGCTAGTTTAAGTTTAAAATAGCTTTTCCTGTGAGGTAAAATGGCTCCTGGTCATAGGGCTGGTGGTGAGGGAAATTATCTAATCCAGTTGGAAAGCAGTTCTTCCCTCACTGCTTTGTCAGGGAGGTGATACCTGAGTCCAAAGCTGAGTAATTAAAAACCCTCTTAACACCACTTGAAATCAAGTGCCTCATATACAACATGCTGAGTTTTCTGTCCTCTGGGCTTGGGGTAATGATTGTCTTTTAATACCAATTTCAATTGTAGTTTGAACCTCAGGAGAAACAAATAGGATGAAGAAAGGAAAATCTTGTAAAAAAATAGCAACATCACAACAGTACAAAAATTCTAAACTGTAATTATGCTTCCCATAATTTTTTTACCTGACCTATTGCTGTTTGGATTTACTTATAAAAAGCAAAACCTACAACTCCATATAACATACATCCCTTTAGACTGTCATTTGACTTCAAGTCATTATGCCCTTCTTTCATGTGTGATAATATCTCACATTTACTAAAACAGCTTACAGTTAATTCCATTTCATTGGGAATTCATAGTGACTTTATATATTTACACTGGCAAGTTATCATGGATTTAACACACCTGAGTGGTAATTGCCTGTTTGGAGCATTTCACAATCTTCCTGTGCTTCCCCAGGTGGGCTCCCTTTTTCCTGGAGGTGAGGCAAAGAAAAAAGGAGCTGGAGCTTGAGCTGGGTGAGAGAGGTTTATTCTCTGTTCCTCAAGGGACACTCATCTCCCACAGCTACTTTTGAACTGTTGTAGACCACTTCCTGATGAATGTGTTCATGAACGATCAATGTTTGGAAATTCTTTCTCTTTGTTTTTCTTGATTCAAGTCAAAATTATCACCATTATAAACATCATCATCATTATCATCATCAACATCTTGTCCTTCATTATTGGCAGCAGCAATAAATCACTCTCTGAGTGTTTGCAGATAGCTGTGCACTGTATATGAGCTAAACATCCTCTGTGTTGCCATGCTTTAGAACTAAAATGTCCCCTAAAAATCATATATATTGAAAAGTGAGATTGTTGGAAGATAAGGGGGATGCTATACTCACCAGTGGATTAATTCATTGATAAGTTCATGGCTAACTGTGCCACTAGGAGGTGGGGTCTAGCTGGTGGAAGTGCGTCCTTGAGGAAATGCCTTGGAGGGTGTGTGTTTCTCCCCAGGTCCTCCCTTTCTCTTCCTTCCTAGATGCCATAAACAACTTTTTTTCACACCAGACCCTTCTATCATAAAGGTTGTTGACGTGGAGTCAACAGCCATGGACTAAATTCTCTAAAATGGAGAGTTAAATTGCACTTTCTTCCCCTTACATTGTGGGTATTAGGTATTCTTTCTGAATGATGGAAAAGGTGGATAATACAGATATGTTCTATTTATAACATCTCCTTTAGGCCTTGCCAAACCCTGAGAAGTAGATATTACTAATTTCTGTTTTACTGCTTAGGAGACTGAAGTTGGGAGACAACAGGGCCCTTGCTAAAGATCACATAAACAGGAAGTGGCAGACTTGGGATGTGTGTTTGAGTCTTTGCACTTGAAAGAATGTTTTTTGTCAGCTGTGGTGCACTCTTTCCAAAGAGGCATCCAGGAGAAAATGTATATTTATGGAGAGAGGTTATGAGTAGTTCCAGGTCTTTATTTTTGTAACCTCACAGTTTCCCCCAAATTTTGATAAGACGACAATCTCACATAAGTTTTAAAATGACAACTTTGTAGAAAGAAGGAAAGAATAGAAAAGATCTAGTATTTTATCAGCAAGGGATTAAAGTGATAAAGAATGATGTCTTCCATGATGAAATCTCTAATCACTGAAAAGAATGCCAGAACTCAGTGTGGAGAGAAGAAAAGCCATCACGCAAATTAAAGGACTTCACTTAGGTCATTCCTTCACTGTCATCTTGCTCCTTCTGGCTCTTCCCTTGAATGTCCAGCTAATAAGTTTCCCATAACCATAACCTGAGCTAAGGTAATGACTCTTGAGCTGAGGAAACATTACCACTTTCAACACTCTCTTAGTTCACTATTCTGCTGCAATATCTGAGTGCCATAGGCTGGGTAATTTATAAACAATGAGTGCTTACTTTGGCCATAGCTCTGGCAGCTGGGAAGGTCAAGAACCATGGATGGCAGTGGCTTCAGTCCAGGGACTCTATACTGTGACATAATACAGCAGAAGGGCATAAGAGCATGGTTCATGGTCTAACCACACCTTAAAGGTCTCACCTCTTCATACTGTCACACTGGCAACTAAATTTTGTCTCAGTTACTTTTCTCTCATTGCTGAGACAAAGTACCTGACACCCAAAATGAAGGCAGAAAAGATTTATTTAGCTTACAGTTTGTGGAGGTTTCTGGCTCCAGCGCAGAGTGGCACAGAGCATAGGGCAACTGTTCCTGGCAGTAGCAAAGAGCACGTGAGAAAATGGGAGGAGTAGCAGCAATGACAGCTATGGAGAGAAAGTCTGTCTCCTTTTTGTTGCATTCAGTCTATCCACCCCAGGCCAGGTGTAGCACTCACATCTACAATCTCAGCAGCACTCACACCCATAATCCAGCAGTGGGTCACGAATTAATCACAAACTCTAGGAGCTGCCCCATGACTGCACGAGGCTTTGGGTGGTACAATTACACACAAATCATAGCAAACTCCAACATGAGTTTTGCAAGGAAAATTCAGACCATTGCACAAACTTCCTGAATGACACTGATGGTGCATTTGCAGAGATGGTGAGCCTTTTACAGTGGAGCTGCCCAAACTGCAACTCCAAATTCACTTATTTATTGAGGTTCCAACACTGTGATTAAATTTGAATATTGAGATTTTAATGTAGGAAAAACAGCTCATACATTAGCATCTTTTGTTTTCAAAGGAAAGTAAATAACACATGTGCTATGGGTTCACCACCACTGGTCAAGGGAATTGTCTTCATTCAGCCTCCTCCTCCTCTGGCTGGCACAGAGCAGTAGAAAAATGCCTGGATCTAAGGGACACCAAGAGAGCACTGGATCAGGAGAATCTTGCAAATGCAAATAGGAGAGGGCATACCCATGGCCACCAGGGACTGATGTTCAGCATTACATGGGACCTCTCAGTTAATGTCAGCCTATCTAAGGTGCCTACTCTTATAATGATTTGGGTGTAGATCAGTCACCCAAGTGTAACAACCCCTAGAGGAAAAAGATGGAATATCAAATTACTGAAGTGGGTTCTTACCAGAAAGCCAATGCAGTCACAGCAGAATAGCAATTTTCTTGGGATACTCATTTAGG
>PVKN010041437.1:0-10548 GCA_004027915.1 Capromys pilorides
CCATGCTTGGAAGAGAAGTCTGGCCCTAGTCCAGCCAGAAGTAAGATGAAGAAAGCCCAGTGGGGAGAGACTTTCAAGGAAGGCATTTGTCCTTTGCTTCCTCCTCTGTACCTCCAGAGTGCCACGTGGTCTACTCCTGGGGTCTGGAGATGGTCCTGTGCCTTTGTGTTGTCACTTCGAGGACACAGGCGCTCGTAACCTGCCTGCCAGTAGGGACTGGACCCGCGTGTCTGCCAGGCCGTGCACTCTGTTGCCTCTTGGCTGCATTCGAGTGTAAAAGGCAGTTTGGGGTAGAGAGCATCGTTGTGGCTTTTTGTTTTTTAACTTTATTTATGTTATAGCCTTGGGAGTGGTGCTGGCGCAGCATGTGGTTCCTGCGGTTGCCTAAGCTTTGCCTGAACAAGCGCTTTAGACCACTGAGCCATCTTGCTGGCCCTGGATCATTGTGTTTTTTAAAAAAAAGATAATTAAAAACCAAATTCCTTGGGTTCCTTGTGCAGTGAGCACGTGACAGAATCTCGGGAAAGCTACAATTTTGAAAATGCTTCTAGTTCTGAAAACTAAGAGCATAGAGAAGGCTGGGGGAAGGGAGGTCCCATCCGTCAGTGTAGCTTAGAGCGTGTGACCTAGCCTCGTGAAGGTTCAGTTTTCTTACCTATGAAAATGGTAGTGAAGATTGTATTGGGAACCTGTTGTGTGGGCCTAAGTGAGTAACCAGGTGTAGTGACTTGGCCCAAGTGACAGAGTACCCTCAGGTGGATGCCCTGAAATAGTTGGGTCTTAGCTTGCCTGACGTGGGAGTCGTCACTGTACAAAGCAGCCCCAACTCACGTGGATGAGCACTGCTTCAGCAGGAGCTTGGCCCAGGCAGTTTAAGAGATGAGGAAGGCAGAGGCAGTGATGGGAGCCCAAGCTAGGACTCAGACAGAAGAGAAGCATCAACCCCAGAGATGGAGGGCTTGATGCCCAGGAAAGGGACCCGGACCACGTCATCATCAAGGCTGTGGCGGGTGGGCAGAAAGGGGTGGGGTAGGTGCCCTGCGAGCTGTGAGGGCAAGGGCGGAGCTGGGGCATCTCTTGTCTTCACTGGTGTTGTGTTTGTGTCTTCCAGGGGTAGATGTAATCAACGGGGCCCTGGAGTCAGTCTTGTCTTCCAGTAGCCGCGAGCAATGGACCCCAAGTCATGTCAGCGTGGCCCCCGCCACCCTCACCATCTTGCACCAGCAGGTAAAGAGCTGGGGTGGAGGGGAGTGGAGGGGCAAAGGAAAGAGCTCCGATAAGGTGCAAGGGCCCCAGGGGAACACGGGGCTGGGCGAGTTCCTCACTGAGCTCCCTCCCTCCAGACAGAGGCAGTGCTGGGGGAGTGCCGGGTACGCTTCCTGTCCTTCTTGGCTGTGGGCAGAGATGTCCACACGTTTGCATTCATCATGGCTGCCGGCCCAGCCTCCTTCTGCTGCCACATGTTCTGGTGCGAGCCCAACGCTGCCAGCCTCTCTGAGGCAGTGCAGGCTGCGTGCATGGTAAGCAGGTCAGGCAGTGGGGTGGGGCCTTGGCCTGGCACGGGGCAGGGTAGAGTGACCGCCCCACTTGCCTCCGCAGCTCCGCTACCAGAAGTGTCTGGACGCCCGCTCCCAGACCTCCACCTCCTGCCTCCCGGCACCCCCTGCGGAGTCTGTGGCCAGGCGCGTAGGGTGGACAGTACGCAGGGGTGTCCAGTCACTATGGGGCTCCCTCAAGCCCAAACGTCTGGGGGCTCAGACCCCATGAAAAGCCCCCCTCATCTCCCCACCTGCTTGTGTAGGGCCCCAGGGAACTCAGGAGTGTGGGACAGGAAGGGCCCCTGAGGCTGTTCCTAGGCCTCAGGTCCCCCAAGCTGCCCCTCAGGAGTGACGTTCCCTGCCCAGGGGCTGGGGGAGGGAGCTACTCTCCTCACGGAAGCACTGGATTAATGAGGAGGAGCAAAGAAGCAAGGCTAGCCTTGGGCTCTCCATCCCCAGCACTGGAGGTGGAGCAGGAGGAACTGGTCCAGGCCACGCCCCATCCTCATAAGGCCCAGAAAGGTCAGGAGGGTGGGACAAGTGTGGGCATGGGTTCCCCGCTCCCCTGCTCCACAGGCACCTCCACTGTACTGATATCACTAATAAAGCCTGTCTGCGCTGCCGTGTGCCTAGGTGTGCCTGTACCGTACCAGCACCACCCGAGCCCCTCCATTATGGCCTTACACCCAAGGTGCCTTTGCTCTGCTGGTGAAGGAAGAAACTGGGACAGTCATGGAGAGGTCTGGAGTGCAAGTCTTTTATCTTTATTTCGTCAGCCTGGCAGGCCAGGTAGCAGCAGCATTGCCCTCAGGTGACAGCTCCCGTCTGGCTGCTTAGGGCAGTTCTGCTTAGGTCCGGGCATGTACAGAGCAGCCAGGCCCTCTTCCAGATGCAGCCAGACTGGCTCCAGGAAGGAAGGTCCTGTTTTGCGGCATATCTGGGGCTGAGGATAAGATTTTCCATAGGACCTTCTTGCCACGTTGAGTGGCAGCAGCACCAGGTTTTTGTCACTTTCCTAAGACATGAGCATTCCCGACTATGGGCTCTGAGGTCCTAGCAGAACAGGGGCCTTGGTGACCAGCGCTGGACCGCTGAGGGAGACTCATTGGACACCAGGTGGCGGCAGAGAGCAGGGCTGTCGGCGCGGGCGGAGAGCTGGGCACACAAAGTGGTGAGGCGGCAGGTTGTGCCGCAGGGCTCCGCGGGGGGGTGGCCCTTATGGTAGAGAAACCAGAAGGTCTGGAAGAGCTGCGTGTCATCCCGCATGCGGTACACCAGGTTGTGCCAGGCGGCTGGCAGCAAGTTGGGCAGCCCATAGGTTTCTCGAGCCCGGTAGAGGAGCTGCCAGTGTGGCGTGGCTCCTGGCGCGTTGGCCTGCGTCAGGTTCAGGATGTAGGTCTCATGGTCCAGGACCACATGGGAGCTCCCAGGGTAGCTTCCATCTACTTGGTAGACCCGGTAACCTGCAAGGAAGGAAGGCTGACTGGAGGGAAAAGGAATGAAGGCAACTCCAGGCAGGACCACGCATCAGGCTGCCCCTGGCTGCCTTAACCTCCACTTGCAGAGAAAGGGGGCTCTTCTGGCTCGCTCACCAGGGTTGAGGGCAATGTAGGTGGTGGCGCTCGGTGCCAGGAAAGCCACAGACAGAGGCCGGCTCAGAGTCTCCTCGTCATAGAAGACCTCAAACTCATCTACATGTGTGTGGCCGAAGAACTGAGCAGCCAGCGTGTTCTCATACCTGAAGGGCCAGAGACATGAAGCAGTCAGAAGATGGGGGCAGAAGTCTGGGGGCTTCTTTCTTCACCTTGTTCTCCCGAGCCTGCAGCCCCTTAGCCCCTCTTCTGTTCCTTTACCTCCCTCCTCTCCCCTCCTACCTGGACACAATTCGGTAATAATTCCAGCTCCAGCTTTTCAGGCAGTGCCCCGGGGGAATGTGGCCAATTATATGCACCTGGGGGAAGTTGAAGGCAGTTAACAGCATCACAGTGTGGCATTAAGGAGGGGTTGGAAGCAAGGCCTTTTGAGGGTGACCATGAGTGAACCCACCCCCAGGGTTGTTGGAGCCCCAAGAAATGAAGCTTCTCTGCTCCCAGGGCTCCAGCCTGGCAGCAGCCTGCTTCTCCCTGAGCTTCGCCAGCCCCCACTCTACCAGGTCCCCACCACTGCCCCTCACTTTGTCTCCTCGGTCCTCAGCAGCCTGCAGCTCCCCTATGAGCCACTGGAGCTGTCCAGCAGGATCTGTAGAGTTGATCAAGAGCCAGAAGTTCTCACGGGAACAGAAATTCATATTGAGAGAGATGAGACGGAGGCCAGGGCGAGGGGAAAGGGCATAGAACCCCCCAGTTCTGAAACAAAATGAAGCATGGGGCGGGGAGGGGGGGGGTCAGCATTGGTTTGTGATCCTGGTCCTGCATGCCCAGTCCTGTGCTAGGCAGAGACATACGTGATGTCATCCTCGCAGTTGAGGAGCTCCTATTCTAGCTGAAGCCCAAACAGCGCTAATTATGGGGCCTGTAAAGCAGAGTGGCTCAGAGGGTTGAAGGCTCCAAGAGAAGCTCGGGGAGAGAGGTCAAAGTGAGCTAGAGGCGAAGCTGAGGCCTTTCTGAGGGAAGATGACCAGGGCTGGGGTGTGTTGGGAAAAGTGCGGGGGGAATTGCTTTGGTGGCCACCAGGAACATAGGGGTAGCGAGGAGGTTATGCTGTGTGCTGTGTGAAAGAGGACGACTGGAGATACGGGGTACAAAGCAGGTGGAGTCAAACCAGAGGAGCTGAGGACTGGCTCAGGAGTCAGCATGCAAGTGCCCTTCCTTCTGTTCCTCTGAGTTTCCAAGAACTTCTGACTAAATACCTGAGGGTGTGAAGGGCTTCCGCAGGCAGCCAGGGCTCCCAGGTCTGGGCCATGGCCTCATAGAGCCAGCGTGAGGACTGGTTGCCACGAATGAAGGGAGGAGGGAAGCTATTGACGGGAGTGCTCTCATGGTTGCCCACGGCAGGGTAGACTGGCACCGGCCCCAGGAACTTCCTCACGAGGTCGGTGATGGTGCTCAGGGCCCGAAGCTGATCCTTGCGGGACTGCTGCCAGACGTCATGGGCAGGGATGTCCCCCGTCCAGTACACCATATCGAAAGGGCCGGCTGGGCCCAGCCCGCTCAGCATGCTCTCCAGGGTGCGCAGGGGCAGGTCACACTTGCTGTACTCGCCCCAGTAGCCAGCCCCTGGCTTTGAGGTGGGCGGCTGGCCAGAGCCCCGGCGGCAGCACAGCGGGTCCACACAGTTAGGGTCTGCGCCCTCCAGGTAGTCACGGTCCCAGTGCAAGTCAGTGAGGAAGAGGATGCGGCTGACAGGGGCACCCGGGAGGGGTGGGCTGGGCGGCTTCGGGGGCGGCTTCGGCACTGCTGGCAAAGAGACATTCCATGAGGAGAAAATGTCCCAGTGCCCACAGGTGGAACCCAGGAGCAAGCCACAGGCCTCAGATGGGCTGAGCACCGAGCGCGTCCACACATCCACCATGTCCTTCTCAAAGAGCCGCACAGCGGACTGGCACACGTTGGGGGGCGCTATCTTCAGCAGCTTGCATATGGAGGTGGCCACGGAGCCCAGCCGCTCCACGTTGGTCTCCTTCTGTGGTGGGAGGTGTCAGAGAGGAGTCAGAGACACATGGGGCCAGGCCGCACCTGCAGCCAGCCACCCTTGGGCCTCCTTACACCAACGGGACTGGCTGGAAGTGGTGCCACCGGGAGGAAGAGTCAGGAGAGCCTCCTACCCAGCGCCCTGTGACTCAGGCGGCACAGTCTTACTTCACTTCTCTAGCTGCGGCTAGCTCAGGAAGCTAGCTTTCCCAGGCGCCGTCTGAGGTTTCCACTCACTGTGCAGAGGTCACAGTGGGTGGTGGTGGCATGGGAGGGTACCCCCCAAAGGGAAGCAAAGTCCCCACAAAACGCATCCGGGATGCACCTGACCCCAGCCTCCCCCAAGCACCGCCCCTCCCGCCCCCCGCTCCGCAGCTCACCTTCAGCCCGAAGTCGATGGCGGTGAACAAGCCTTTGCAGACCGGGCAGGAGAGGTTCCGCCACCCGAAAGCCTCCTGGAGCTGGGGCCCCGCACCACTGAACCTGGCGGGGTAGCTTTGGGCAGGAAGAGGATGAGCTCCAGCAGGAGCCCAAAACCCCAAGGAGTCGGGCAGGGCCAGCACCAGCGTCAGGCCCAGGCCGACCCACAGGCGGCTCAGGCCGGGAGCTCCCGGGGGTCTCTCCCACGCCTGCTCCCAGCCGGGCCTGCTGTGGCTGTGGGCCGGCGACAGTTCGCGGCGGGGCATCTCCAGGCTCCCCCGACACTGCCGGTCAGCCTCCGGTGCGCACCGGGGTAGGCCCTGGCTGGGCCGCAGGGCCCCGGGGCGCTGGGGACACCGAGTCCCCTTCGCGGCGCCGCCCGGCTCCAGCTCTGCAGTCACCGACGGCAGCTCCGCCCCTTCCTGTGGGTCCTGCAAGCAGCTGATCGGGCGCGGCCGAAGACTGTCAGTTGTGGCACGGGTCCCGCCCCTGTCCCGCCCCGCCTGCCCCGCCTGCCGCGATAGCGTTGGCAGGGCGTCCCCTAGTTCTCGGGCCGCAGGCGGGGCTGCGAGGCCCGGGGGCGCCTGGGGAAGCGTCAGCTGAGCTGCGCCGCCCCCGCCCCGGGCACCTCACCCTTCGGTCGCCTGAGCGGGAAGCCTCGAGTCGCCTTTGACTCTGACTTCTCAGAAGGAAAGGGTCGGGGCTACCTGAGGACAGATCGTGTCTCTCGGACAAGGGGAGTGCGAGCTCGGGCTGGGGCCACGGCGGGAAGACAGCAAGCTGGCCTTGGTTCTCCCGAGGCGACCGCCCCGTTAGAAGCTGCCGTTGCTGAGGTTTCCTTTTTTGTTCTTGTTGTTGGAACCGGGGATCGAACGCAGGGCCTTGCACTTGCCAGGCAGGTGCTTGTGCCCCTAAGCTGTCTCCCTGGCCCCGAGGTTTAGCTTTTTGTTGTTGTTTTCTCTTGTAGTACTGGGAATGGAACCCAGAGCCTTCGTGCAGAGTTCCACCCCCAGCCCTTTTTGTTTATTGTCAGCTAAGTGGCTAAATTGCCCGGGTTGGGCAACAATCCGCAATCCTCAGCCTTCCAGAGTGTGTGGGTCACAGGCCTGCCACCACGGTGCGCTGTCCCTTTCTCTTTTTTTGGAGCCAGGATCTGTCTCTAGTTCAGGCTGGCCGGGCATTTACTTAACTCAAAAGCCCAGTATGGCCCCAAACGTGGGGCTATCCTCCTGCCTTCAGGGCCCTACAACTCCCCTAGAGAGGATATTTATGTTTAAATTTAAGAAGGTATTCATGTTTAAGAGGGTATTTATGTTTAATAATAAAATTTATGATAGTCCTCAACTCTCAGAAGTTTCTTTTTCTTTTTTGTCGTTTTGAGATAGGGGTTCACTGTGGGCTTCAGGCTGGCCTTGAACTCACTTTGTGGTGGAGGCTTACCTCAAGCTCACAGGTCCTTCTGCTTCAGCCTGCCAAGTGCTGGGATTACAGGCCAGAGACACCAAGTCTGGCTCCAGAAGTTGCTTTTAGGCAAATAAGGGAAGCTCTTCAGAATTTGGGGGGTGGAGAGGCCTCTACTGCATATTGAAAACTCTCAAGCTTAAAACAGTGTTTAAATCGGCTCTAGAGTTTGTGTTCATATCCATGGTATTGTGTATCGCCTTTGGGGGCTGGAATTCAAGCCAGAGGCTGAAACAGGCTAGGCAAGTGCTCCACCGCTGAGCATCCTCAGTCCTCGTAAACTTTTTATTTTGAAACTAGTTCTTGGTCAGTTGCCCAGGCTGGCTTCCAGCTTTATTTTTTTGTTTTATTAGTACATGTTTATGGCACCGGATGATCACATTCACAATGGAGAATTGGTAGACGTGTACAACACATCGCAATTCTTTGGAGCACCTCCTTCCCCCCCTTTTTGACAGTGTCAGACTCATTTTTTAAAAACTATTTATTTCTATGCAGTAAATATAACTTTATTGTAGATCTACAGGGGAAGATTTTTATCCATGTCATTATATCTAGAGTCCCTCTAACTTGATGCAAACTTCTGATACATTTCCAAAGAAATTCCTATTCTATTTTATAATATTTGTTTGTGTGTTTGTTTATTTATTTATGGCTGGCTCAGCCTGCCCTAGGGGTGGAGCTGGCACAGCCTGTGATGCCGGGGATTGAACCTCGGTCCCTGAGATTGCCTAAGCAGGCGCTTTAGACTGCTGAGCTATCTTGCTGGCCCCTCATTTATTTATTTATTTACTTATTTATTTATTTTTAACGTATTCAGTATAGGGCCTACAGCTTCTTGGTTACACAGATTAGACTTATAGTGATCCTCCTGTTTGCAGCCTTCCAAGTAGTGGGATTACAAGGCACGCACTACCACGCCTGGACTCAGTTGCAATCTCAGTGCACCCTGGGGACATGGCCCTCCAGGGATCAAACCTAAAGCAGGTGCTTTAGTCCAAGCTGAGCTATCTGGCTAGCCCTTATATCAGACTCATTTATCACTTAAGTCTTTATAAAGTTAATAATGGGGCGTGGGGGCACACACACATAATCTCAGCACTCTGGAAGCTAAGGCAGGAGGATCGCAGAGTTGAAGGTCAGCTTTAACTGTATAATGAGGCCCTGTCTCAATAAGACAAAAGTAAAATAAAGTTAACTCATGCATACAGATTAATAGCCAGACAGAAAAAATAATATATAAAACACCTAAGACAATTACACTAGATACATTGTCCATGCTGCATTATCATAACCTTTTTCTCTTTTTTCTTCTCATCTGTCTTTTAATTTGCACTTTATTTATATATTGAGTTTTTCATATAAGAGAAACCATGTGATATTTAAGCTGGTGTGTTTGAGTCATTCACTGATGGCCTTGATAGAGGAGAACTGACTCCCACCCTGTCAGATGTCAGGTGTGCTGAGTTCATGGTCTCTCAACGTCAAGGAATGAAGTTACAAACCAAAGACCTCAGGAGAGTTTATTTGGATGTAAGGAGAGAAGAACACTTGCATGCTCCGGAGGGATCTGAGTGGGGTTGCCTCTGAGGCCCTTCATCAGGGGTGAGTCATACAGCAGAGTCACAGTGTGGGTACAATGTGGGTAAAACTAAAATCAACTTCTAGGCGTACAAGTACAGCTGCTTGACTAATATTGACCTAGTAGAGAAACGAGTCATGGAGCCAAGGCACATGGAAGGAACGAGGGCGTATGGGGAAGGGGTGGGCCCGGTGCTCTGGTCACCCACCTGGGCGCTGGGCGCCCAGCTACACTCCCTAGACCAGGTGGTGCTGATTGCAGTCCAGGTTGTTATCCCTTCGGGAGGCAGTGTAGGCCTGACCAGTGCACCTCTGTCTTGAGGCCTGATCTGAGGTGCACCCCTGGCCACTACTCTGATGCCTTTAGTTTGTGCTGACTTCTTTGACAGACCCCAGTCCCCCTCTGACTGTATATTAATTTCTAACACAGCTGCCTATATAGCCTCAAGGTGTATCCATGTTTGTACAAGTGACTCAAGTTTATCCAGAGTACTTTTTTTTGGGGGGGGGGGAGGGGGTCTCTTTTTTTTTTTTTTTTCTTTTTGAGGCAGGATCTTGCTATGCAGTTCAGTCTGGCCTTGAGCTCACTTTGTAGCCCAGGCTGATCTCAGACTCACAAGGATCTTCCTGCCTCAGCCTCCTGAGTGCTGGAATTACAAGCATGCGCCACTATGCCCAGCCTTGTTATGATTCTTTAAACAACACAGTATAGCAACTATTTACAAAGCAATTATGGGTATTAGGAATTGTAAGTAATCTACAGGTGACTTAAGTATACAAAAGAAAGCAGGAGGCCCATGTGGTGGCGCACGCCTATACTCCCAGCACTAGGGAGGCTGAGGCAAGAGGATCACTGCAAGTTCAAGACCAACCTCGGCTACATAGTGAGTTCAAGCCCACCCTGAACTACACTTGTTTTTTGTTTCAAAAAACAAGACAAGGGCCAGGGATATAGCTCAGTAAAATAAACGCCTGCCTGGCAAGTGCAAGGTTCTGAGTTTGATCTCTGGTTAAAAAAAAAAAAGACAAAAGAACACAAAAAAACAATAAACAAGACAGGCATGGTACTGCTTGCCTGTAATCCCAGTGCTTGGGAGGCTAAGGCAGGAGGATTAGTGTAAGTTTGAGACCAGACTAGGCTATAAAATAAGCTCAAGGGGCTGGAGAGATAGCTCAGTAGAATAAGCACTTGCCTGGCAGTGTAATCAAGCACTTGCCTGAGTTCAATCCCTAGTTCCGCAAAAAAAAAAGAAAAGAAATAGCATATTTGGGGCTGGGGAGATAGCTCCATGGCACAAGTGCCTGCCGGCAAGTGCAAGGGCATGAGTTTGAACCCCAGTCATGCAAATAAATAAAATAAAATAAAATAAGCTCAAGGCCAGCTGAAACTGCAAAGCAGGACGCTGTCTCAAAAAAAAGTTGGAAACCAGCCTGGGCTATATAGTAAGTTCAAGGCCAACCTGAAGGATGTGACAAGACCCTTTCTTAAAAACAAACAAACAAAAAAAACAAAACAAAACAAAAAAAAACGAAACAAAAAACAACCAGTCACAGTTTGGGCATTATGGCAAAGCTCTTTTTTTTGGGGGGGGGGGGGGACTGAGGTTTGAACTCACGTCCTTGCACTTGTCAGGCAGGCATTTGTGCTATGCAGCTATCTCCCCAGCCCCCTGCAAAACTCTTATTTTACCTTTATTCTCATAAAAGCCTGTTTGTATTTCTTAAAGAAATTGACTATCCCTGGAACTCTCTCTCTCCTCTGCACAACTAACTTAGCTATGCAAACTTTTTACTTTCATAAGCCAGCAACTTCTTTCGTTGGCTCTTTCCGCATAGGCATCGTTCCTTTCCCTTGGTGTGTCTAATTCATGTGCCTCGGGCAATGACTCTTCGTGGGGTCAGGCTTTCCCTCTGGCTAG
>PVKN010041438.1:0-10553 GCA_004027915.1 Capromys pilorides
ATAAGCAGCAATACCCAATTTTGCCCTTAACCAATTTATATCTCCTAATAACCTTCAAAAATCGTTTAGAGTTTTTCACTGATCTTGATAAATCAAGTTTTGTGGCCTCCCTGTCCTGTTACATAATACCATTCCTGGGCATTAAGGACTGGACAATTGTACCTTGTCTGGAACAATGCAGAGACCAAAGGATATTAATCTCATTTTGTCTCTGCAAAGAGATCATACATACAGTTGTTATTTAATTGAAGCTGCCAGTAAGATATCATCTACATAACAAATTATGTGCACAGAATGATAGGCATGGCTAACTTTGTAAGGCCTTCAGTACAAAAAGCTGGGAGAAAAGGTAATGTGATCCATTGATATCACTGCATTTGGCATTTTAAAGTTCCAACTAAGTACAGAAAAGGCAAAATGTGGCCTACCTGTGGGTAAAAGTGGAATGCTAAAAAGCAGTCTTCTAGGTTAGTTATGATGAGAGTTCATTTTCTAGGAATTGCTGCTGGGTTTGACAGTTGTGGTTGCAGTGCTGCAATAGGAAATAAACAAGCATTTATGGCTCGTAAATCTTGCAGTAACTTCCATTTGCGACTTTTTTTTCGGAATAACAAAGACAAAAGTATTCTAAGGACAGAGTTTTCTAAATGTCCTACCTGGAACTGTTCCTCAAAAATGAGGCACTTGGTATGAGGGGATCCCAGTCCAATTAAGTAGGTAGGGACCATTTGTGTTGGCCACCTGACAGGCCACCTATCCCGTGCAAGTATGGTTACATGCATACTAGTATCTATTAAGCATTTGAGACATTCTTCTTTACAAAATACATATAGGCCAGGTGGCTCTAAATCATTCATAATGGGCCATACTTGGATCAATACTTCTTCTAGCAAGAAAGATTAACTCTTACATCCTTTCTTTATGCCATGAGCAACAACATTCATTTCAGAATCACTGGTCAACATGCCCATTTCACCAAACAGCCTAATCCAGGTATATAATTTTGCTGCCATTATCTTACACTCATAAAAATCCATCCCCACGTTGCTCATCAAGCCTCTGCTTATAAGAGTTAGAAAACTCAAGGAGTTCTTTAGGAGAGCAGTGAACCTCCTGATAGGCCACACTAGGTCTTCACCCTTAGGAATCTCATGTGCTTTCAGCTTAGGCATAGATGGAGGTTTGAATGTGGTAGTAAGGGTGGCTCCCAAATAGTGTCAGCATTATCACTCTTGGTCAACAAAGGACTCGTTTCCTCAGGTAAACTAGTAGAAGCTAACTCCACAGGGTTAGAAGTAGGCATTCCAAAATCACTGGGGTAGGAAAATCCCTTCCTCAGATAGAATTATCTCAGGAGAATCTGGATGCTCAACACACTCAGCCTTATCAGCCTCCTTCTAAACATATCTGTTGCAATTTACAGGATCCCACTTTCTTCTAATCGTTGATGTCATCCTTGCTTCAGATCCCTTCAAGGCTAAGTATTAAACTTACTCTACATTTCAGTTTGTCAAATGATGAGGGTCCATGTTTGGGTTTTTGTAATATTGGTCAAATGCTTCGAGAGATTTTTCTTTCAGTACACACTTGGATACTTTCAAATTTTTATGTGTCTGGAATTGCGACCTTGAGTCTTTGAGCTTCCTAATTTCCTTTATTAATTTGTCTACATAATAAATAGAATTTGATTGGCTGTGGATTGGCTGAGCTCATTATCTTCCTTCATAAATTATCTTGAGATGCTAAGAGCAATGAACCCTCATCACATTTCCCACACTTTGGGTTTCACATATGATTTACTGAGTTCCTTACATTTCATATGTGTCAGTGACTTACCTATCAGTAACAATTAGCATCTACATCTTGTATTACTGCAAAATTTTCACAGAAAAGACTAACACTATTCCCTAGAGTACTAGAAGGAGTTACCATGGTATCTTTAGATCTAATCAAGTTAGCCAGAAACTCATAAGACCATTAACAATTTTTACTTGCAAATGTATGTCTAGAGCATCTGCTAATACCAAAATGTGTTGTAGTGCCTACTAGGGAAACAGATTTAATGCAAGATACACAAATACATTTAAAGATTTGGCATAAAGTAACCACTCACACAGTCAGATGTGGAAGAGCGCAAAAGGCTTCTCCATGAGCTAGAGATCTGAAGTGTCCAGTTGAATTCCTGGAGCTCACTGTAGTGTTCTGAGCAAGTTCATATCAGGAGACTGAATGGTGTGTTCCAGAAGTTGAGTCTGTTCTCAAAGCCACACCCGAGATAATGACAAATACTTAGGTTCCTCTCAAGAAAAATAAGCAAATGTTCCTTTTTTCTTTCTTTTCTTTTATAACACTCTGGCGACAATCTCCTTTCCTCTATCTTGTATTCCCAGAACTATGTGTTCCCAGGTTAGCCAGACATTTCTTACTCAGGTTGACACAATGTCAGTTAACTATCTCCAAAATGTACAAATGATGATATGATTTACCAGTAACAACGTTATCAGGAATTTTAGTCAGCGGTGGAATTGTTTTGTGCGAGTGATTGTTTTTGGATAGCATGAGGAAAATATTCTTGTTCTATTCCCTGATGATGGTGATGCCATTGCCTCTGGTAATCATTTTTGCTTTGACCTGAGAAGGTGAAATAATAGCATAAAGGAAAAGAAACAGTCCAAGTAGTGAAAAGAGAAAATTTACAAATACATGGTTTGAATATTTTACCAAATTTAGAGATAAATTTATATAATGTCCCTTTTATTTATCCATAAGGAGCACTCACTGATGTTTGAGGTATGTAACAAGCATTTTAACGCACATAGCTCAGCATCATAAGTGCCTTCCTGGAAATGCCAGTTCCTGAATTCAATCTTTGGTACCAAAAACAAACAAACAACACATTACAGTAAACGTGAGGCCAAGTTGTTCTCCTTGACCTGTATTTTGCCTTTCAACAGCGAGATGTTTTGTAAAATGTTTATACAATGTTCCTGAATGTAAACACTGCTCAATTTATGAGGTGGTAGCACTATAAATCTAACACAAAAGCGTAAGTGAGCAATGAATGAAAGAGACCTCATGCAGTGAACATTCCATGTCCCCCCCACCCGGCATTGATCATGCTTAGAGACGTAAATGACTCACCAGTTGGGTAGTATCATCTATAATTTGATCTCTGAAACATTTGATATAATTCATGGAATATAACACACTGAAGAACATAATGTTAATTTTTTTATACCCTAGAACATATGACTAAGTTCCCTCCAGTTCTTCTCAACTTCTTACCATACCTGGAAGCTGTAGAGTAAATATTGCTAACATTATTAATTTTTTGAGGGGTATGAGAGAGTCTATAGGGTGTTCAGGGTCTCACTACTAGATCAGACTCATTGTGATCTGCCTATTTACAGCCTCTCAAGAGCTGGGATTACAGGCGCCACCACACCCAGTCTCAATTGCTCTCTCAGCAAGCCCTAGGGGTAGGGCTGGCCCAGCAGGCCCGGGGATCCAACCCCTGGCCCCTGCACCAGTTTTTGAAAGTGTTTGCTCCTAGTTTCTGTTACTGTAAAGCAAAAAAATCTCTTTTTTCTAAAATTTATTACTTTTCAGTTTGCTATTTTAGGATCTTCCACCTATGTTCTAGCCACTGGCCCTCTCTGTTGCCTACGTGTGAAACCATGTACAAGATCACTTAGCCCTTCTTTGTCTGACCAGTGTGTTATTTCTAAAATTTATAAGGGGCTTTATCTACAAGATTTAACAATTAATTGGTAAATGCATGCAGGCAATAAGTATATAAAAACATGTTCAGTATGTAAAAGCATTATGCATTGATTACTGATAAAAATAGATATTTTGAAACATAGCTAAATGGCTATAAAGAGAAAGTAATTATGACCTGTGAAAGGTCATAGACTTCTGTGAGATACAACTGCATTAACTCAGGGTCTTCACACATTCTTTATAGTAGTTCAACTGGTTCAAAAACCAGGGGAGTAATTGAAATCAGTGTTTACCTCGTTATCATAGTTTGTGCAGTAAGTTATTCTTCATAGATTTAAATACTGTGAAGTACCCTTTTACTGGAAGTGAATAAGAGGCAGTATCAGTGTTTTTGTTTTCTTTTGTTTTTTCATTAAAAATATTATTTTAAGATAAACACAAAACAACAAAATTCCAAAATGATATGATGAAAGAATAGCAATGATTAAATATATTGCATAGTGTTTTCATTTTTTTAAGAGACTAAAAATATAGTAACACAAACAAACATTAGAAACAATACAAAATTTCAGTAACCAAAATGATAAGAATTGAACAATGGTTGTTATGTTGCATGCTGTTGTCTTCAAATTATTGTTTAGATTACCAGATGTAAACATGCAAAATAGTTAAAAATAAAAAAAGAAGTCATTGATGGACTTAGGTACACTTTGTTGTGAGGAATATTTTGGAAATGTGTTACCCATTGGAGCACATGGAGCGTACTCAGGGAGATAAGAACTGGTGTCAATTCTAAGACCCTTAACATGTCTCTTGGTACTTTTTTTAAAAAATGCATCTGGTACAAGGTCTCACTTCGCTGCTTAGACTTGTAGTGATCCTCCCATTTTCAACCTCCCCAGCACTGGGATTACAGGAGTGCACCACGATGTCCAGACTGGGTCTCCTGCTCAGCGCAGCTGGGGCAGGGCCAGTGCAGCACGTGGTACAGGAGGTTGAACTCTTAGTACTGTTTACTGAAGGACTCGATGACATTCTACTTTCTTCTACCTCTGTTCAGTTTTGTTCTCAGCCTTATGTCACATGACTTTTTAAATCACCCTTCTATGCACTGGTATTTCTCTCAGCCTCTATTCATTTCCCTTAGGAAATCATTCACCGTTCAGTACTATCTTGTCCACAATCTATAATACCTTTATTATGACTATTATGATGCACTCTATGTTCATCATCCTTTGGACTGAAACATTAATATACAAGCAAATGATCTCTCATGTCTAGAACCCCTGAAAGCACAATGAAATTTTTTTAGAAAAAATGGTTGCATGCTCTATCAGATGTGATTCGAGTTGTTGAGACAGGGAAGCATTGTATTGCTTGATGGAGCAAAGACCAGGCACATGCTACATGATCTGTAAACACCTTGCTTTATGTGTTCATATCCTGAATATTTCAGTGTGAAAACTGAGACAGTAGGGGACCGGGGAGATAGCTCAGTAAAATAAGCGCTTGTCTGGCAAGCATAGGGTCCTGAATTCAATCCACGATACCTCAAGAAAAAGAAAACAAACAAATAAAAACTGAGACAGCAGGTGCTGTCCACATGCACAAAACTGTTCAGATCCATGCTGATATCCACAATTAAATTGTGTGGCACACACGGAGAAAACACAAAGTAGATGTACTGGCAAATTAGAGGGAGATAAGTTCAGTACCTTTCTGTGAAAGCCCCCCAGTGGGATTGTTGTGGGCAGCTGAATTAGAGAGAAAAATACTATAGGCATTGAGTGAGGGCGGGGCTCTGTAAGAAGCCATTATGAATGATGAGATACCTTGTAACTGTGGAAGAGATTGTCACTTCCCCTGTGGGCCAGATCTCAAGACAAAAGATAGAATCAGTGCTCCCACCCACGTTCACCCTTAGGGATGGTCATCAGGCATTGATATTCTAAATAGGTATCAAGCACCTTGAAAGTGCCAGGAAGTCACTAACTCAATCCACTATTGAAAAAGACCCTACTCTGTATTCATGCTTGCTTGCAACATGTCTCCCTTCCCCATTTGATTCTGATTTAATCAATTTTACCTTATTGATTGATCATAGTTTCATCCCACCTCATGCCCACTTAATGAGTTCCCATGTTTCCCACCTCTTTTCATGGTTTTGCTCTGTAAAATCCATAGGAAAGGTAGGGTCCTTGACAACCGCTGATGTCCCCTTCTGTTTCTCTCACAGACAGCTTTTTTTCCCCTCCTCAATAAATATATTCTGTTTTTAATATTTCTTGTTTCTAAAATTCATTTTTGATTTTTAGAGAACACAAACTCATCCCAGTTATCTAGCAGGTTGGGAATTTCTTTTCCCCATATTAAGTTCATTTTCTCCTAAAGTGACTCAGTTTTTCTTCCTGTTGGTTAGGTGAAGTTCACAAACTTCCTACTCTGAGATATGTAATGATTTTAGGTCCTTTTTGAGATTTGAAGTGTGTAAAAGACCAGTCTCCTAAGTTGGAGGAAAAGGATAATGTGCATCTCACTTGAGACATTTTCTCAATTATTTTATTTTTGCTGGAACACAATACCTGGCACCCACAAGTTAATGAAGGACATTTTTTCTTTGGCTTATGATTTCTACAAGTTTCAGCCCATGACCCCAAGGCAGAGCAGTATATTGTCATCTTAAAGGACAAAGAGCTCATAGCATCAAAAGGCAGGAACCAAGGGGGGTCAAGTAAGACAAATGTATACCTTTTTGAGCCATAACCATTGTGACCCTCCTCCCTCACCATGCTTGACCTTCAGATGTCACACTCAGCCATTAACATGTCCCTTTCCTCCCTAACTAATAAGTATCCCACACCCATGATCAAGTTGCCTACAACAGCCCAATCTATGAGCATGTGGGGCTTTAGGGAACATCTAAGTATAAGCTATAAGAGATATTGGGAAATTTTTTTGTTTGTTTTTCCAGGACCGAGGTTCAAACTCACGACCTTGCACTTGCCGGCAGGCACTTGTGCCATTGATCTATCTCCCTGGCCCGAGGAAGTATTTTCTTTTGCCTAATGTTATCTGCCCTTTTAGCAGAAAAGAAAGCCTAGGACAAACAGTATTTTGATTTTGAAGCTGGTATGCAGCTTCTCCATCAGTATCAAGTCATTCAATATTGTACTGTATAAATGAGAATTAGGTATATTAGGAGATTCCATTGTGTTTCCTGTGACCCCTGTCCACTCTGTAGCTGAACCTGAGCCCTTGCTGCTTATGCTGTCTGGTATCTATGTACCACGATTATCAATAGTGGGTACAGCAACATGAAATAATTTTGTTTAATTTACCAACATCCTGAAGCTATTTCAGGCCTGTTACAGATTTTTGCTGGTATGCGAAAATCTACATGAAATATCTTCTGTTTACCCCAAAATCCATTAGCACAGCAGTAAAAACCTATCAGAAACTTATGGGAATTGAAGTAAAAAGTAAAAGTAATGAACTTATTCAACCTAGTATGTGGCTTCATCCTGAATGGTACTGAAATGTTTTACTGGGCTTTTACAGGCACAGGATGAAATATTTTCTCAGAGCCTTCATGTTCTCTTATGGTCTATATTTAAAAAATATTTAATAGCGTCTTGTCTCTATGCTTGGTACACTCACATGTTTTTGTTCAAACTACTTTCCCTGCCATCAGTGTTGCTTTAATATTGCCTGGAAAATTCCTATGTGTCATTAAAACTACTCCAAGGAAAAATTATCCCTTTAATTGGATGTGTTTGAGTGAGTTTCACACACTTCCATGTTCTCACAGAACCTTGTATGCCTGTGAATTTTCTCATATTTCTAGCACTATACATTTCATGCTCATCTGGTTTAGAAATATACATGTTGAGAGGCAGGAGTGACTATGAACAAAGATCTTCTTTGCCGTCAGTTTCTCATGCTTCAGACTGAGAGATTCTTTTATATGGAGCATGATAACTTCAATAAATTGTGATAAAGTTGCCCAGGTGTTCACACATATTTAGTAAAGTTGAAATGCCATGCAGAATATTGAGGGAAGACATCTGAAAGTGGTAATATTTAAATAAAATCTAAAGGATGTGCTGTGATTTGGGAAAACAGTGACTTGGAGAGACAATTTGCAGATAGCAAGGCCAGTATGTGTATTTTGGGGGACATCCAGATGGAGGTGTCTTGTTTTTACATTGTGTCAACCCATTCAGGTCTATTAGAGAGTTTTCCCAGAACACATCATCATACACAAGTGCACATATTTGTGCATATTTTTAATGAGTTTTTCTGAGTTACCACCTGGAAATGGAACAGTTTTTACGAGGGAGCTTTCAACAACTTGCAAAATACTATGTGACAAAATTCAAGGTGTCTGTAACATGGGTTTGCTTTAAGCATGAGTTCATAGCCAGATACCTGTGTGTATTGAGTTAGGTGTGTATATTTAGTTTGTAGAAGGAAAAGTCATTAGGACATGCAAAGAGCTGAAATATGTTCATATGAAGGAGATATGTGTAGAGTTTTTGTAGAGAAAAACTAATCTGTATAGTTTTCTGAAGAAAAATGTATTTGAAAGTTTATTGAGAGCAGACAGTTTAAATTCTAGTGTTTCAATGTTGTTTTCACATAACTTAACATTCAAATATAAGAAGAAAAGTTAAATGTTGTCTTACTGTTTCAGAGATTGCTGTTTCGATTTGATTGTTTCTAGTACATAAATGTCCTGATAAATAAAGGGCAAGAGTACGTACTGCATGAGAGCCAAAATCAAGAGAGAAGGGAAACAGGCTGAGAGGAACAGGATCCAGAATTTCTAGCTTGGGTCACACATTTATGCCTCAAACAGACTTACCAAGAAGTTATTCTGCACATCTCACAAGCCAAACGAGTCATTAACATGAGTCACTGACTACTATTCTTAAAGATTTATTAATGTTGGTAGTTGGAAATGTCATCCTGTCATGAGCCATGACAGGGCGTGGGAGCATAGAGTCTGAATTCCTTTCGTATCCCAACCCCATCACCAGGACGTGACCAAGTGGAGCAAATGTGGGGCTGTTTCAGCAATCATTCTGGCCTTTGTACTTGGAAATAGTTTATCTTCAGAATTCAAGTATTTTTTATGACCATAGGTAAACTATGAAGGTTGTCTGAGGAAGTTAGAATGTTTGCTTTTCTTTCATCTTTACTCTTTTCCAGAATATTGCTATTATACATCTCTAATTACTTCCTTTACACAATAATTGCACTCTTCACAGGTGTTACGTATTTTTTTCCATGGATTAAATTGGATTGAGACAGAGTGTGGAAATTTTGCTAATTAATTCAACTGTCTCATCACCCACAATAGGACCTCATTGTATTCCATTTGTCCTGGTTTGCACTGACTCATTATGTTTTCTGACATCATGGGATTCTTTTGTAGGACATTGACCCTGAGACTTTCAGAGCACATTTGTGATCCATTTTCAGGACGTGTGCACTGACTCCATTAGGAGAACCATGAGAACCTTGAAAAAACAGGAGTAATGGTCTTAAAATGCACATATTTTTTTCAGACGAGGTAACATCAATGGCCTAGAGGAGACTGGTCCAGAAGTTCTTGGGTTACAATTCATAATTGAAACTCTACTGGTGGAAGAGGTTTTTTTCTCTTATCCCTCTCAGTTCAGCTAGCCCACAGTGGAGCAGGAGTCAATCAGACAGGAAGCTTTTTCTGTATGAATTAGGCCATCTGAGGAAGGTGAGCTCTTCTGTGTACTAGTGCCAGAGTGCTCTGCCTGAGTACACTGCTGAGAGCCCTACCTGACTTGACCACTCTTTTCAGTAACTTGCATATGAAGATTCCTAAGAGACCCTTACACAATGGTGATGTTATGGCCTTGGTACAGGGATCAGATGCAATCAGCTGAGTTCTGGAAGGAAGTGGCTAGAATGAGCTGAGCTGTGGCAATAAAGAGCTTTGGCTTAGCTCCAGAAACTGAGGTCTCATTTGTGCTTTACCTGCTTTGCTCAGATGGGGAAAGTTCTGTTCCTCAGTTTACAATCTCCACTGTGAACACTTTCTTGGGTGGACCCAGATAGAGCTGCAACTCCACTAGTTTGGGTTTCATACACATCGATAGAAAAGAAATTGCCACTTTATTGATTTGAGCCCTCTACTCAAATGGTTTTAGTGTATGAACAGTACTCTTGTGTTTTCACAATATTGAGAAATGAGATGGTAAATTAATGGAGGATGTTAAGAGCCATTTTATTAGAAATAAGAACCCCTGATTCCAAAGAAGCCTCCCAAGTGAATGGCAATGTGGCTGCTTGATCCAGAGCTGATTATACATAAAGAGCACAATAATGGCCCAGTTATTTAGTTACTGTCACAGATGACTCTGAATTTAAAATAACCACTTTGAACTCAGGATCACTAATCCATTTCCTCAGCATACAAGGCTTAATGGAAATTAATTTTAGAGAACTGATTATTTTTTATTTTTAGTTCCTGGAAACCTAGGAGCTTGGTGGGTCATGGCTAAAACTCTTTTTAGTAGGGTGGGTCTACATTCCTTGTTGGACATAAAATTCACACGTGGTTGAAAATCCTAAGTCATTATGTCGATTCTAATTTTAATATTTTTAAATTTTATTAATTTTAATAAAAAAGAAATAACAATGACAGTTTCAAAACATGTTAGTAGGACAGCCACAATAATTGATACAACGCATATTATTTTCTTCACAGTAGTTGTTCAGGGTACAAGATGCAGACATGTTAACTTTTCTAAACAATATTAGTACAAATATTTCTTCTCATTGAACTAAGA
>PVKN010041439.1:0-10556 GCA_004027915.1 Capromys pilorides
CACCACCACCAACACCAACACCACTGTCACCACCACCACCAACACTATGACTACCAGCAGCATCACCACCACCACCATCACCACCAGCATCACCACTATCACCACCACCATCACCACCAACACTTTCAGCACCACCAGTACCATCACCACCACCAACACTACCACCAATAATAGCACCATCACCACCATCATCACCAACACCAACACCACTGTCACCACCACCACCACCACCACCAGCACCACCATCACAATGCTACCAAGCTAGTGGATTCTGTTTATCTACCCTGTCCTGGTGTTATACCAAGGACTGCACCTCTTCGTCTCTCTTTTCCCTCCCAATTCCTCACAACCAACCGTATCATTTTCATTTTACATATAAAGTACCAGAAGCTCGGGCAGATCATAAGCCTGAAATCAAATCAAGTAAGAATTCAGGCCAATGGCTTGGGCGAGGACCACTGCATCTCAGTAAGAGGCCTGGCCTGTTCCAGCGGTACTCAGCTTGCTCCTCCACTCAGATCTCCTGGAGGGCTTCTGCAACTGGCATCTGCGTAAGCTCTTCACTGCTACTTCAGCATCCCTGGCTGCATCCCCAGATTGCTATGGCTTAGGCTACCTTAGAGGATTCCAACGCATGACTGAGGGATGAGTCGATCTTAATGAGTTGTAACAAGCCACATGAAATTTTGTCAGCCAGACAAGTTCATTAGAAACTCATTATCCAGGGTTCTTCTGTCTTCCTGGGGCCCAGTCACATTAGCACCGTCTGCCTGGCATGGATCAAAACTCCAAATTCCCACAAGGACACCAGATGTTCAGCATGCACTATGCTGAATATACGAACAAATTAGGAACGGGGAGCCCATGTTATTAGAGCGGGAAGGGTGGGAAGCCTCTGCAAATTTTAAAAGTTTCCAGATCCTAGCCCAAAGCCAACCATTTAAACATGCATTGTTAAAATTAGATTTTTATTGACATACAAGAGCTACAGTCAGGAGGACTATAGCCCGGTGTTCTACAGCATGGTAGGTCATCTGTGGTGAAGAAGGTCTAGGGAGAAGAGTTTTGCATCATCCACAGTAAAATTTATCTGCATGCTGAACTATGGCTACTTCTGGATGGTAGACTACTGATTGATTGATTGATTGATTGATTGATTGACTGATTTGGTAGAGTCGCACTTCACAGCTGGAACGCAGTAATCCTCCTGTCTCAGCCTCCCCAGCACTAGGATTGTAGGCATGAGCCACCACACCCAGTTTCAGTGGCCAGCACAACACACCCAGCATTCTAGGGGCCAGCGCGGAATGTAGTACCAGAGATTGAACCCAGGTCTTTGCCCTTGCCAGGCAGGTGCTTAGACCGCTGAGCTATCTGCCCAGCCCTGCACTTAAGATTTGGGTTTTCTCTTCGTTCTAGCTTGCTGTGTTGATGTTTTACATGAGCAGGTACAAACCCCATAAAAATTGAAGACACAGCTTTCAAGAGGCAAACTGCCAAGTATAACTTGGAAAGAAGACATCTAAATATTAAGCATGCACGAAATAAGGAAAAGAATTCTCAGCTCCAATGTCTCTAATTTATGCTTGGAAATGCAAATTAAAATTTGCTTGGAAACTCAATTACAAACACGAATTCATTAGCTGTGATGGCAATTAATTTGTTTCTCAAGCACAGTATTAACTTCAGTCCTGAATAATACAGAATTGGAAGAAAACCAGGGAAGAGGGGATGGAGAAGATGAACCAAAATAGCTAAAGAACAGAAATTAGTTCTGGTTTTCTGTAGCACAATAAGGTGACCATAATCTACAATCTATGACCGTTTCAAAACAATCCTAAAAATCCAAAATAACTGGAAATATCCAAAGCATCTCGACACAGAAATGATTAATATAAGAGGGTATTGAAATGATGATTAACCTGATTGGATTATTAGTACACGTGGTTTGCAGCATCAAATTACTGCCCTGTGTCACATGTACAAACATTACTGTCTTGCGTATGCTACATTTTCTGTTTGCGATTAGATACCCTTCACCTATGTCTATCTCAGCTTCGTCTTTAGCTTCCTGCTTCCATTTGTACCCAAGCACTGGGTTTTGTCTGCTGGAAGGATAAAGTCAGCCACACTCCAGAATCTCGTTGCAAAGTCTCTAATTTCAGAAATTGAAAAATGTCCAGTAGAAGAATGGTGAGGGCCCTACATCTAAACCACCCATTGCTCTCCCCTCTCCTCCTCAGTGCATTTTCTCAAAAGGCACTACCAAGAATGCCCGTGAAGTGATTGGCCCGTCGAGGGAAGCTGTGTACCAATCATAAGCCAAAGTGGCACTCCAGATTCTAGGAATCTAGTTGCAAACAGGTTGGCGCATGCCTGTAGTCCCAGCACTTGGGAGGCTGAGGCAGGAGGATCAGTGCAAGTTCGAGACCAGCCTGGGCTACAAAAGTGAGCTCAAGGCCAGCCTGAACTGCATAGCAAGACCCTGTCTCAAAAAAAAAAAAAAAAAAAAAATAGTAGTTGCAAACAGGGGGGGCACGCTCCACGATGCTTAGACCTCAAGCCCCGCCCATCAACCAGGCCATGTCCCTGCTCTAGCATGGCAGCATCCCAAGACAGGAGGTCCAGTCTTGTCACCTTTGCAGCTCTGAAAACACGTGTTCATTCCTTCCTTTTGGGTAGGATTTCCTTAGCTGGATTTTGGAATTCCATGGTGCTCCAGATTCTCTCCTACCTCGTTTACCTCTAGATCTAACAGGCTCATTCTCTTAGCCCTTGAATGTCAGTGGGACTCAGAGCCAAGCCCAGGCGCCTCTGCCTTTGACATCTCAGCCAGCTTTAGGGTCCCAGTATTTTCCACCATGGATGGTCCAAAGCCTCCCTTAAGCTATAACCTCCTGCACCTCTTAGTTGATGGCACATCCCCTGGGGTGTCTAACTGGCTCCCAAAACCATCTAGCTGCAGACCCACTCCTTCTCCCCATCACCAATCCTCCAAATCTGTGCCGGTCCCAAATTTCATGTCTCAGATATCCTAAGTTTCTTTCCACCACTGTTTGGGACATCATTATTGACTCTTTCTTCTCTTCCTGTTGTTTCCCATATCTGACCCATCATCAAATTCTACCAACTTCACTTTTAAACTAAAGTCTGACGATGTCCACCCCAGATGGAGTGATCACCCCCTCTCACTTGCTAAGAGTTCAGAACAGACAGACAGATGGAAAATCCTGTGTTCCTAATTCACTCAACTCTCCATCTCAAAAGCTGCGCGAGGACCCCGCACATTCAACCAGTTCCCTAAAGGAAGAATGCAAGAGCTATATTCTAAGAAGATTAAGACAATATTTTGAAATAAAAAATACTTTATTAAAAACAGAGTCCAGGGCCATGGAGATAGCTCATCGGTCTAAGCACCTGCCTAGGCAAGCGCAAGGACCTGGGCTCGATCCCCATTGCCACATGCTGCGACTGCCCGGAGTCTGGGCATGGTAGCACACGCCTGTAATCCCAGTGCTGGGGTGGGGAGGCTCAGACAGGAGGATCACTACAAGTCCAAGCTGGGTGCAAGTCCGAGACCCTGTACCAAATACATAAAATTGAAAAATAAATAAAAATGGAGTACATATTGCATACTGGTCTCTAGTTTGATCGACCATGGATGGCTCACTAAGTGCATTTTCTGAAGGGTAAGGGTGATCCTGTCTGTGAGCCTATGAGCTAGTTTTATAAGAAAATGCATACCTATAATTAAAAGAACAATACCGAAGCCCACCTCTGCTTGTCCCTTAGACAGCATATCCTGACCAGGTAACCCACTACTATGCTATGTGCTAATGTGCTGTGTGCTATGTGCTAATTCCTACACACACACACATCTGCAGCATGCTGTATTATTTCAAAGTCAGATCTCGTCAGCTTTCTTCTAGTGCTTTTTACCATTTTACAGATGTCCCAGGCTGAAGGCTTTGCCTCAGTGCCTAAAGAGATGCATTTAATTAGCTTCGTGGAGTTTTAAGACATAAAACCACTTGTGGAGGCAGAAAAAGATACCAAGTTCCCCCCTGCCCACCTGCCCCCAGGGAGCGTGGCACATCCTCACAATCGTCACTTCTCAGGCATCTTTTGGGTACAGCTGAGGTGTTCCACGGCCAAAGAGCAACTTTTGTTGGGAAAGAGATTTGTCTCCCTTCTGTCCCTTAAAGCACCACTAATTGGCTGTGGATCTGAATCACTACAATTTTCTTCTCATTTCAGGGCAAGCGTATTCACGTAGGGAGGGCTGGGCCAGCAACGTTAGACACAAGTTGATCCTTTATTTCCCGATGAGAGAAATCAAACGTGATCTTCTATTCTGCAAGCTGTTCCACAGAATAGGTTTAAGGGGAGAAACTAAGAGCAGATTACAGTTAAAAGCAAGGCCAGGGGCTGGGAAGATAGCTCCGTGGTACAAGTACCTGCTTGGCAAGTGCAAGGTCTTGAGTTTGAACCCCAGTCTTGCAATCAATCAATCAATAATAAATAAAAAGCAAGCCCCTCCCCATCTGGATTTTAGATGGATGCCTCTATCACCCAGTCACAGCATCTGAGGCCAAGAGATTGCCCTGCTCCTTATTCATCGACTGCCTCGCCCATTATGGGATAGGTGCTCCTCTACGTTCTTCCAGGAGACAGAACAGAGATCAAATTTAACAAGCTGGCCAAACATTCTGAGGAGCCAAACAGCTGAAAGAAACAAATAAACAGCTGTATATGCGGTACATTAATACTTACTGCATACTTCGGGGTATATATTGACCCAAAGCCAACGGTGTTTGGATTTTTGATGGACCCTCAAAACAGATGGGGGCGCAGCTTTTTGGGGTGCTAGGCCTCTTTTGCGCCTCTCATGTTGGCATCTAGTAAATGTTTGCTTAGGAGTGAGTATCATGACTCAGGAACATCATCAGAACCAAAGATAAGAGGTGCTTTTCCATCAGGGACACTGTTGTGGCTTGTGTCTGGATGACCCCTACCCCCAGGCCTCCTGCTGTCCTAGGGGGTGGGCTTCTTAGAGACTGCTGAATCTTGAGTTTGTGATGAATTCATTGTGTAGCGCTAGGCTTGGTGGGCTGAGGGCTACACCAGCCCTAGGGCAGGTAACCTGCACACGCTCTAAGGGACAGAAGGAGGCTTCGGTCTGTCTCCTCCTGCTGCTGTTGGTGTCTTATGCCACCATGAATGGTTGCCCCTCAGCCATGTGTCACCCAGCTTCAGAGTCACCTAGCTATGGGCTGAACCTCTACAAACTCTGCGCTCAATAAACTTTTCCCCTCTTTCACCTTGCGAGTTGGGTATTTTTGTCTCAACAACAAGAGAAAAGTAACTTAGACAACTTTAACCAACACTAGAACACTTTCTCATACAGAGGACTAGTTTATATACCACTAAAAAGGAAAATACTGTTATTTGTAAATTCAGATCTGATCATTATGAGAAAGAAGGTTTAAATGAAAAAAATACACATTTTGTGAACAGTAAGGAAAAAATAGTTTATCTTTCTTCTTAAATCTTTTATTTATGTATGTATTTGGTACAGGTCTCATGATGCAGCTTGGACTGGTAGTGATCTTCCTGTTTTCAGCCTCTCCGGCACTGGGATTACAGGCGTGCACCACCATGCTTGGTCTTGGTGGACGGCACAGCACACAGCACCCAGGATTGAACCTGGGTCCTTGCACTTGTCAGGCAGGCCCTTAGACCACTAAGCTATCTTCCCGGCCCTATCACTGTTTTCAAGATAAGAGAAAGGTAGTTACTGCCACTGAACAAACTAACTGACAAAGCTGAGACTATTTGCCTGTTGACATCTGTCAAAACCTGCTACGTTCCAAAGTCATGATTTTTGAGAAATGTTCCTATGTAAGGACTCACGAAAGATCTCTATTTAGTTGCTGTTCTAATGAAAACACATCATGTCTTTATTTTATGAATATCATTATGAACCGTGACATCAGTCTGAAAATATCAAAAGTAGATTACTGCAGTACAGAAAACCGAAGGGAATCAAGAAAGACCATTACCCAGAAGGCCAGAGAAGTAATCCTCCTAGCCTTCATTTTATTATGAATGCAGCTTTAAAAGCCTCATCCACGTATGGAAATTTACTCTGTGATTAAACAACCAAGGAGAATTATGTAGGTTTAGAGACAGATGCAGGGAATAGCGTTCTACATGGCTTGATAGCTTTTATGGCTGCAACTGGAGCGATTCTTCTTAGGAGACTTCCTATAAAAAGTGAGACAGTAAACAGCTCCAGCTCTAAGGGCCACAGGAACTGTCACACCATGCAACTGCACTGTCCTACCACAAATGTCACCATAGATCATATGTTAGCCAACCGGTATCACCACGGCTCATATGTTAACCAACTATCCAGTGCTGTCGTGTGCCAATAAAACTTTATTTGCAAGTACAACCAGCAGGCCAATTTTGCCCAGTGCAGTGAAATTTTCAAACACACACTTTAAAAGGCAAATAACATCCAACTGTCTTCCACATAAACAGATCACAGCAGACATTTAACAGTCTATTTTTCTCTCCAGTCCAATCTGCAGTTCCCTTTGGGCTGAAATTTCACCCAGTGAAAGCTCACTCATCGGACATTACGCTCTTTTCACGCAGTCTCCTCCTCGGGGGAAATGGTCTGCGCTGACAAGGTCTGTCTCAGTGAATGACTGTTCTAAAAAAAGATGCAGGAGAGGCGCTCCGAGGTCTTCAAGCACTTAGCTGATTGCTACAGAATATTCAGACTCCTGTGGCAAGGTTCAAAGAGAAACCAAAACACATACAGAGACAGACAAGCAATGAGACCAATGAAAAGAGGGCAGGCCGGAGTGCTCGGGCATCAGTGTTGGACGACGCAGCTCAAGGATCTCCCTCCCCTCGCTGGGTCTGGTCCTGTCTTTCAAGACGCCGTGAACCTCTGCTGTCAAACCGGGTGGACCGCGAACACCAGCACCTGAGTTCCATTTAATCAGCTGGAGTTGGCCTGGTGAACCCAGAGTCATCTCTGAGAACCTCAGTCACAGAAACCCGTTACTCCATTAGGGACGCCCAAAGAGAAAAGTAGCACGTGGCCCTCAGACACATCCACCTCTGGAGGAATCAGACGTAAAGTCACCAAGCCAGTATAAAACAAATGCCACAGCCCTCTTCCATCTGCAAGGTTCCATAAAAATATTTTAGTTCCACGCCATGTTTGGCTTATGTCCACAATCATTTACAAATGAAAAGGAGATGTACCGTGGTCATTTTAGGAGACATTATGGTCTGATAGGGCGAGTATGGATTAGCAGCAGGTGCAGTAAGTCAAATTCAGAATTTGATTCCTGTATCTTCCAGAGCTGTTACTATAAGCACATCCATCAGACAGAATTTAAAATTGAGTATCAAGCTGGTGCTCTGCTATAGCTTAGTAAGTTTTGCATGGTGCTCTCAGTTACCATTTAGTTCTGTAATAACAGTGTATAAGAGAAGCTGGATGAGTCTTAGATTGAAAAATGAATGTAAACATACATAACTTTTCTGTGTTCAGATGGTGAGTCAGATTTGTAGTCTGGGTCTGGATTAAGTTCCCAGATGAGGTCCTCTCCCATCAGGAAGAAAAAAAAAAAAAAAAAAAAAACCTAAATGAAGCAGTGATTTTTTTGTGTACTTTTATATTTGTGCCAACATCTGTGTATGCTATAGGTATTCAAAAAGGGCATGTGGAATAAACAAAGTTCATGAAGTTCATTTTGCTGCAGATTCAGTTATGTAAATAGTCTACTTGCAAATTCAAAACATTTTGGGATGATTTATTATGTAGGAATAGGCAAATCATATGAAATTATATCAAAATGAATAAATACGGTTTCTGGGACAGTTTGGACTTTGATAACACCCATGTGTACGACATCAGTGCCTCAGGAGAAAACCTAGTTTTGCTGCTCCGTCTCATCCTCGGTCTCTTGAAAAGGCACTGTGGGTTATTTTCCTTTTGATTTAACACTACGTCTTTAACTGAGCCAGAGCTGTCAACAGGATGGATAACCGTGAATATCTGCAAGGAGGCCAATGCATTATTCAAGAACTTTACATGCTCCAAATTAAAAAGGCTGCTTCCAAAGACCTCCTTGACAGGAATGTGTAGGGTGGAGGTGCTTCGGACATCAGGCATCACTGCACAAAACCCTTCAAAGTGTCAAGCATCTATCAAGACACAAGAAACTGAGAAAGCACAGGACAAAATAAAACGGAGACTCAGAAGAGTACAGGTGAACCCTTGAGAAACTTAGAAACACTCTCACTCCACTTGTTTCAAATAACTCTACAGCACCGTGACCGCTGGTGAGTGATAAAGTGGAGCCCACCCACAAGCGGGCCTTGGGCGGCCATGGACACAGGAGCCAGAAGCCAGAGGGGTGGCCTGGCCCTTTTACCCAGAACCCTGGTCTCATCAGTGGGATCCCATCCGCCATCTGCTTCCCTGGCTTCTCCCATGCACAGCTCTTGCAGTTTAATCGTCTGCTGTGTTTACTTCCAAGGTCATTTAGAGGTCAAATTAACAACACACATCAAGGCAGTGAGTATGATGCTGATTCTGCAGTTACCTTCTCAGAACAGAATCCACGCATCTTCCGGGGAGAAATCCTTCTGAGACCCTCACAGTAGTGTGTGCTACAGGGGTCAGCCTGGACCACTTACGACTCTTTGGATCCCTTGGGAGAGTTTCCATGTACCCCGAACTCCCCTCCAAAGATGGCCCAGGCCATAATTTCATGCTGATAACGTGGGCACGTTTCAAGTCTACCCACCAAGACCCTGAGCCATGCGAAACTCTTTCTACTGGGTTCTCGGTTGGTCTTCAAGTCTTCAGACTCCCCGCACCCCTCAGGACCACTACAATGGCTGATGCATGGCGTCAACTTGAAAAGTCTAGAAACTTAGCTAAGGGGCTCAGCAGTCCTACACCCTAGCGTGTAAAGGAGCTGCTCTAGGGTGGCTCTCTAGGGTCTGAGAAGTGATGGTTGATTCACTGGGTCAACTTGAGAAGTGCAGAAGTTTAACTAAGCATCTCAGCAGGGGGCCAGGGTCCTCGTACTGTAAACATCCTGAGACTGTGAAAGGAGAGCAGGGAGATGGTGTGAGTGCCACACCCACCCCACGGCCAGGAGCCTACACACAATAGAGGGGAGGAAAGAGGCTTGCTCTCCTCCCCTTTCTGTCCTTGCTGCTTTTTCTATCTTCTGCTGCCTTGAACTGCTGCCCCCTCACCATGCCACCCTGCGTTGGAGCCAGCTGAATATGGACTAACACCTCTGCAAATTCTGAGCTAAATAAACCTTTCCCTCTTCAATTGGGACATCAGATATTTGGTCTCAGCAATTAGAGAAAAGTGACTAACACAGCCGCTAGGATTGAGCCTGGGCAGTCTTGTTTGTCTCCCATCCTGATGGTCAGATCTTAGGAGAAAACAAACTACTAAGATAGCTCAGAAGACAGATCCTGCCCTGTTCACCATTACTGGTGATTGCAGACACTTACCCTCTAAGTGGTAGGACATGTGCAATAAGAGCCCCCCACAACACACTCACACACACACACACACACACACACACAGGTAAGAGTGGGAACACATTCATCTCAGGATGTGGAAGTCTCAAAAGTGAACGAAGTCGAGAAGCCAGCTTGTAGCAACAGCAGAGGTGGAGCACAGAAACTGCTTAGAGAGCAACCACGGTGCCGGGCAGGGGGACCGCGGCACCTTGCCTTCCAGGCGCAGGGACTACAATTCAAGTGATGTCCTCCTACCTCACAGAAGCTTTGACACTGGTGCTTCCTCAGGTCCCCCGGCTCCTTGCAGGGCTCCAGGCACTGGAAGAGAGAAACACAAGTAAATGAGGCATGGCCAAAACCAAAGCTCAGGGAATAATGAATTCATCTGCAGCCACTGCTTTGCATGGCTTAGAAAATTCAACTAATTGGTTGATCGTTTTAATTGGGTATGGTATAAACCCAAGCAAGGGCACCATTACAGAGGAAGAACCAAAAGAAATGTGTTCCAACTGTGTTGGAAGAGGAGAGGTAGGTAGTCTGGTAAGAAGTTATAGGAAAAGAAATTATGTACACTATCAGGTTGAATATTTTGTGTAAAAACTATTCTATGAAACCTTTTATACTATTTTCTTAAAGTCTAAGAAATGCTTTTTTTAAAGTTTGCTGCTTGGGATGAAATTTTTCTCATAAAATGTACTACCAACAAGCTCTTAGATGGGACTGCACTTTGAATACTCTATGCAGAAATGTATCAAACACACACATGCAAATAATATATCTTTAGCTTCATGGGTCCAACAGCATTGATACATATCTAGATTAATACTCTCCCAAGTAACTCTAAATTTGAATTCTGATATGAGAGTTTCACAAAAGAAAGTAAAGCTTAGTTAAGCATATGTATCTCACCCAACTAAAAACTGGGCAATTGTAGTTAGTAGACATTTCTCAGAAGCAAAAATGGACAATAAGTAAAT
>PVKN010041440.1:0-10553 GCA_004027915.1 Capromys pilorides
CACCTAATCTCACAGTTTCAAACTACATGAAACAAAAGGGGAGAATAGCAAAAAGAAATAAACAAATCCACAACTTTTGTTAGGGATTTCTAAAGCTCTTGATCAATAGTCAACAGGGTAAATAATGAGAAATCAACAAGAATGTAGCAGATAAGAATATATCAGCCAACTAGACTGAAGGGACATTTTTTAAAGAATATCTACCATCAACTACATATGCAATTATTATATAAATACTGGATTGACACAAGGTTGGATCCTATTCTATAACATAATAAAAATCTCAATTCTCAAAAATATTAAAATCATAGAAGATGTATTCACTCATTTAAATGCCATATAATTGAATTAGAGGTTAGTAGTAAGGAAGAATAGTTCAAAACTTCATAAACTTTTAGAGACAGAAGAAATAACACCCTTATAAATAACCTGTGGTCCAAGAACAAAGCTAAAGGGAGATCGTAAGTGTGTTAAACAGTGTTAGAAATGTTTTAACAGTATTCTGAGTAGGATGGTAACGAAAATACAATATATTATGATGCATGGGATGCACAAAAGCAGTTCTTAGGGGGAAATTTTAGCACTTAATGCCTATTATAGAAGAACGATACCGATTCCAGGACTTCATTACCTACCTAAATATGAACACTAACAAACAAGCAAAAAAGCTACTAAAACCCCATGCAGCAGAAAGGGTATAATAGAGACTAAAGTAGAAATTGATGAAATAGAGGAAAAAGAAAATAACAGAGAAAATCAATAAACTAAATATCAGGTTCTCTAAAAGCATAGATAAAATTGACAAAATAAAAGCCCTACCTAGATCAATCAGCAATAACAGACACAGTACAAACTACCAATGTTGATGGAGATCACATGAGGCAGTGGGAAGCACGTTGTAGAATTAATCAACTGACTTCCTATATTAATTTATGAAGCTGTACAAGTCCTAATTAACTTGTCTGAAGAGCCAACAGCGGATGTGTAGAAACTGAACTCTCCATACCAATAGTCACAGTGGAGATCTATAGAGGTCTGTGACCCCTTGATATGTCTGAAAGCAAGATACCATGGCAGTTGCAGGGGTTCCTCTTAAATTTTCCAGTGAAATACTGTCAATCTTTGGAACCAAACAGTTCTCTCATTAAGCAAAGATTTACTGCTTGGAATGTCCTTGTTTCACTTTCTCAAGGCCTCACTAATTGTCATGCCCCCTTTGCTGCAGCTATTTCCTGCATGTTCCTGCACTACCCTAATATAGTAAGGATCCAATAAATCCTGACCAGTCTAGAAAGGTCATTTTCTTAGCCACAAGTGCTCTAACCTTCCTGGAATCCCCAAAACCATACTGTATTGTCTCTTTCATCTTTCACTATAAGCTTGTCCATTAGATTGGGAACCTGATAAGATCCTGACACAGTGTAATTTAAAAGAGGATAAGGTGTACTGTTATTATTTCAGTGGCAGATAATTATTATTTTTTTTTTCAGAACTGGGGTTCAAACTCACGACCTTGCTCTTGCCAGGCAGGCACTTGTGCCATGCAGCTATCTCCCTGGCCCCTGTATTGTTATTATTCAGAGGTAGATATTTCTTGGTTGCTTTGGGGTTTAACTCCTAAAATTCACCTATGTGACAACCCTAATTCCGAGTATCACTTCTCTTACCTCTTCTTCCTTTGTGACTACTGAAGGTCAAAGTAGCACTGTTACTGTTGTTTTGCAAGCTGTAAGAATAGCACAGCTCTGAAATCCAAGTTTACAAAGTCTCTGATGCCTCATACTTGGCTGAACCAAAAACTTGTTTAATAACTGGGCATAGCTGCACATGCCTATAATCTCAGTTACATGGAAGGCTGAGGCAGGAAGACCAGAAGTTCAAGGATAGCCTGGCTAATCCAGAGAGACCCTGGTCTCTCTCTTTCTCAAAAAATGCTACTGATGAAAAGAATTTTTTAAAAAAAAACTTCTATGTACTTGGTACAAGGTCTCGCTATGCAGCTCAGACTCATAGTAATCCTCCTGTGTTAGCCTCCTCAGAGCTGGGATTACAAGCATGTGCCATCATGCCCAGTCTCAGTGGTTGGCTTGGTGCACCTGGGGTTCTGGTGCCAGCATGGCACCACTGCGCTATCTCTCTCACCTGAATTTTTTTAAAAAAACTTCAAGAATGAGGTGGAAGAGACATCTTTATCTCTTTGCCTCTTCCAGAACCAAAGAGATCTTACATTTAGGAACCCTTGATAAATTTTTGTGGATGGATAGATGGATGGGTAGATGGATGGATGGATGTTGTAAATTTTTATTAATGAAACACCAGTAACAATGGCTCTGTCAAAAGAATAATAAAAATAGAAGTACTAAGTTAGCCTCCACCATTGTGAACAAGGCCTAACAGATATAGTGCATAGTTCACATACAAAGCCTGGGGCTATCTCAGCTTTTTTTTTTTTTTTTTAACCTCTGGTGATTGGGACTGAAGATGTAGTTGCATTATCATTTCTGGCTGTGCAAGACTTAGTTATTTATTTATTTATTAGTTTTCACCCCCTCACCTGCTGAGAGGTAACAATTGAAATGTGCTCTACTTTATATTTTTATTTGTGCTAATTCTTTAAAACTGTTGTGGCTTAAGGCATGTATTTCTAGTTCACCTAGAGTGTCTTGTGTTGTGCATCCCTGACTGTCTCTTCTCACTCAGCATTGTGACTTTAAGATCCAGGCATGCTGCTATGCATACATCCAGTCCCTCATCCATGAATAAACACTGAGTGCATCCTCTTATTTTATCTGCCTAACTTTCCTGTTTTATTAGTAACTTAATCTCATTTTCAAGATCTAGAATCAGATGAAGCACTGTGTCTTCTTAACAATAGCAGGAAGAGAACATGATGCCTACTTACCACCACTATAAGAGAGACAGAGGTCAAGGAGACGTCATCCTGTTCTGGGGACAACTTTGTCCCCATTGGTGTTTTGCTTAGTTTGTGTGTTATCACCCACAACTCTCACTGATCCCTGCCCTACCTAGTTCTAGGACTGATACAAGACTCATGTGAAACATAAGGTAAGAAAACCTGTTCCACGAGGTCTGAGTAGAGTCTGCGGCCATGCACAGGTCAATTAGGTTATACCACTGCCTTCTCCAGCTGGCTCCTGGTATAGACTGCTCGGTGGCCAGCGGAGCATGTAGTTGCATATGCTGCAGGAGGCATTCATGCTCAGGGTTGTGCAGTCAGTTACACTGTACACCCAGACACGCCTCTAACCTTCCTACTCGTGATGCCCTAGACCCACTCTCAGGCATCCTCCTGGGAGCTCAGTGGCGGTGAAACACTGTTCAGCTTCACCAAGCTCTCTTGTCTTGTCATTGTTCCTCTCCTGCCTGGTGAACCACTGAATATTATTTCTAACCATGTAATGACTTTATAACCTAGAGCCAGGAAACAAATGCTTTTTCTCATTTTCCTCCCCCAGGGTGGGCCAGGACACCATCACAGGTGGCTTTTACCCCCATGATCCAACACAGCATTGCTCCACCTTTGGCCCTATACCCTTAGCAATAGCAAAGGTCTTGACAACAACAATAGAAAACTGTGAGTTCTATGTTCACACCAAAAATCCCCAAGGGACATACAAACCTAGAGTCAGTGTGTACACTGCCTCTTGGAGCCTTCAAGCAGAGACCTGAAGGAACATCCTACCAAGTTTTGTGTAAGGAAGAAGAACTCAAACCCAAAGACCTCAGCAGCTCCCTGTGCCCTGCTACCCCATCACCCTTGGGAGCTTTCTGCTCAGCCCTCCCCAGAGGACAAGGTCATTGTAGCTTTCTTGTTCCTCTGTCCCCTGTGCATGATGAGCATAGCTGCCACTGCTGCGAATTGCGGAATTGTTCCTGAGCTGATTTTTCTTTCAAGACTGTGAGTCTCTTCAAGGCTGACCCTAAATGACTCCTTTGTTCAAAGCCCTCCAGTGATTCTTCTCTGCCTCTAGGATAATGGCCAGTGTTCCTCCTAAGAACATAAAAGGAGTCCCTACCCTCCGCATCCCAAGCAGGTCTCCCATTCCTTTCAGGATCACCTCTGCTAATGACACTCTTCTATGCTCTGACCGTAATCAGGTTCTGTAAGCTTTTCAAAGGAGCTATGCTCTCTTAGCCTTTCCCCTCATGCTATTTTCTTTGCTGTCAGCATTCCTTTCAACCCCTTTTCTTCCTGTCCCTTGGGTAATTTCAACTTGTCCCTTCTGTGTAAGTAGTCCCATTGTTCAAGGGAATTCTTACCTGATCAGCATGTCCAAATAGGATGTGTCTCTTAGGTGAACACAAGCCACTGTCAGTCTGGCCACTCTCAACCTCATTCTGCATTGTCTCCTTTTCCAATGACATCACAAGTCCCATCCTCACCATTTTATGCATGGCACTTTATTCTCCCAATTTCAGCAGCTGAAATCCTATCCCCTAGGATATAACCTTTTCTGGACATAAGTGTTTTGAACAGGCCTGATCAAGTTAAACTGAGGTCATCGGGGCAGTGTCTAATTCAGTCTAATGGGTGCTCTTCTAAAAAGGGAAAACTTCACCATAGTCAACCATATAGGAAGTTTTATCAAAATGAAGTCAGGGATTGGAGTGATGCTTCTACAAGCCAAGGACAATGGAGATTGCAGTTAGCTACCAGAAGCTGGGGGCAGGCATGGAGCAGGTTGGTCCTCATACTCTTCAGAAGGAAGCAACCCCACTGGCAGGTTGATCTGGGGCTTCTGTTTACCCAAATGTCTGCCACTCAGCTTGTGATGCTTTGTTACTCTTGGAACTAATATAGGCAACAATTACTTTCATTTTTGTATTTTTTGGCTGCATCTACAGAGCTTACCCCACTGCAACAGGCAGAAAATATGAATTCTGTATACATGTAGTTTTAAAAATTATGCACCAAGAAACAAAGAGGAGACATGATTCCCACACTTGAGAATCTCATAATTTAATGGCAACACAGAGAAGATGACTCACAGTGTGCACTTAATGTTATGGCAGAGACATGGAGTGTCAGGATCAAGCCCCTAACTCAGATCAAGCAGTCTGTGCTAGGCAGCCCCTCTAGAAATCTCTTAAAGCTTGATTCTTGAATTACAAGTTAGGCAGAAAGCAAATTGGAAAAAATAAAGGGAGAGGTTTTGGAGAGGCTTGCTATAGAGATAAACTGGAGCCAACTCATGATGGGTCTCATATAACCTGCAGAGTCCTGGAGCCAACAATGAATCTACAGAATTTATAACATGCATGGTCAAGTTTGGGTTCCAGAAATTTCTCCTTGGCAAAGAGAGAATAGACCTCAAGGGCAGGGCACCACGTCAGAGCTGGGTGTGCTTAGTGAAAGCCTCTCCATAGAACAGCAGAACTCCCCCACCCCCCACCAACTCCTATTTTGTCCTGTGAGTAGACAGTACTACCTCTTGAGCAGATGTGCTGCACTATCATTTTAGTCTTAGCCATCCCCAACATCTGATAATCTAATTCTAATTCTTGGAAGCTGGTGAAAACTATGTCACCATTCCTCAAAGCTGCCAGCTCAAAGTATGCAGTTCTATAAAACTGAGGAAAAGCCAAGGACATCTGTGCCATGTTTCTTTTCCCACTAATATTTCTCTGCTCTCTTAAAGCTAAATAAGGCAAAGCTATAAGACCATCAGGTAGAACCAATGGGAAGACATGATCTCAGAGGCTAGAAGCTTCCCCAGACAAAACCTCTCACAAAGAGGTAGGGCACAGGAGGGGCTTCTCCATTTCGAGAGTCCCCTTCACTGTGGAAGACAGGCTGTGAGTTTTCTCATAGTAGTAACATATAATTTGGTTCAGATCTCTTGGTCTCATTTTTATCACCTCTCAGTGTGTGGTTACTCTGAATTCTGTGATCAAGATAGGAAAAAGGAGTGATTCAAACATAATGTCTGAAGGACATGCGAATATAACTCAGTCTTCAGGACAGAGGACAGACCGTACCCAACAGGCCAGCAAAATGCCTGGCTGCCTCTGCACCCACTTATGGGGACCTCCTAAAACAATTCTGGAGTCACCACCTGGCCCCATAGCAGCCAGACAGCTGGGTGTGTCTTGGCACTGTAGGTGCATACAGTATTCATTTGTCCCCCACAGACTTCAAATACAGGACAATTGATTTTCTGACCTTTAACTGATGATAGGAGCTGGGGCTGACATTTGCATCAGCACCAGCCCGTGCCCTGATGGGTCACCCTTCAGAGGTGCAGCTGCAGAGCTGAGGCTCATCAAAGAGCAGGCTCCATCCAGCGTAAAAGGACTGCTGTTCTGGCACCATGATGGGCTCTTTTCTTTACTTCTTTTATGCCTTTGGACAGTTTTACCGCTGATGCAATGGGAACCAAGCATCTTGTTTTGTTCCAGTAGAGGCTATATTTCAGCCCTGGAAGATGTTTGCCCCTTCTCAGATGTGAAGCAGGCAGTATAGGGGCAGTGGCCTCCCAAGCTAATCCAGCCGGCCCTAGGAGTTAGTTTTGCACAGATTCTGAAGTCTCACTCTTGCCCACCTACCAACACCTAGAGGGATTAAGCAAGCCATGTATCCAAAGCCCTGTGAGATTCAGAATGAAGGGAAAGAAATGTAGTTAGGGTTCTATGGGAAATTTTCATTATCCTTGCCTGTAATGAAGTTTTAGGACAAAGTACCGGTTATTGAGCCAAAAGACTTACACCTTCAATATAATAACTATGAAGCTTCTACTATGTGCTGGTTATCTAAACCTTCAGCACAAACCACTCTGGGGGCATGTGTGTGAATATGTGTGTGTGTGTGTGTGTGGTGGTAACTGCAGAACACAAGTTCAGAGGACAGCACAATCACACCACATTTGGCATTCTAAATGGTGAGTCTGAGTCTTGGTTCTACTTCTTGTTTGCTACTTGCTTGAGTTTCAGGAAGGCAGAAAAGTAATTGTAAGCTTCCCAATACCACAGGGCTTGAAGAAGATTTTTAAAAACAGTATTATGATGTTTAAAGAATACATTGTAAGGAGGAGAATGCCACCACACAGGAGCAAACCCTTGCTCAGACTATGGACTTGGGTAATGATGATTTGTTAATTTAGGGTTCATCTTCTTACAATGAATTACCTGGAACTTAATAGTGGGAGAGACTGCAAGTATATAGAAACAAAGTTTTGTGGGACTCTCTGTATTTTCTGCTAAATTTTGCTGTAAGCTTAAAACTGTTCTAAAAATCTATTCATTTAAATGGACAACTTAAAATGCATAACCTGTTTAATAAATTAAAACTATTATGAAGAAGGAAATACAAAAGCAGTATAGATATGGTTTAGTTGAATTGATATTGCTCATCCGTCTTTTGGCTAATATCAAGAAATATTAAGGTTTCAGTATAAAGCAGAAGCAAAACAGTATAAATTTGAAGCCCAGTAAAGTCACAACTCATCAGTGATGCTTGGGGAAACTAAAAGGGAAAGCTTGAAGACACATTTCCTGAAGAACTTGACCTGGTGTGTTCTGCACAGTGAGTCTCATAAACACAGTGGGGTGACTCGGGCAAGGTGGCAGTAACAGTTGGCTTAGTATATCAACCCTCCCTTTGTCAACCACCCTGAAGCAAGACATAAAAAGGAAAGCCCAAGGCCAAGGCCTGAGCACACTCACACAGCTTCCCCCATCAGTCCATGGCATCTCTGTTTCTGCCTGCACTGGTAAGAACGTGTCTCCTAGGGCTGCTGTAGCAAGCACCATAATTTCTGCAGACCAGATGTCTAAATCAAAGCATGGATGTAACTATGCTGCCTCCAGACATGGAAGGGGAGGATCCTTCCATCAAAACTTCAGTGTGTCACAGCTCCACGGTCTTCTTGGCGTGTAGCTGCACCTTCCAATCTGCCTCTATCTTCACACGGCCACCTTTTCTCTGTCTGTGACTTCACACAGCATTCTTTCCTGTGTGTGTGTCTGTGCCTAAAATCCCATTTCAACGAGGACACCAATCAGAGAGGATTAAAGCCACTTCAATGATGTCACCCCACCTTGATTACATCTGCAAGATCCTATCTCCAAACAAGGTGACAGTCACATGTGAACTGCAGCAATTCACCTATGACTGCAAGCTAGGTTAGTCTGTCCCCTGCCCCTCCCCATGTCCTAGAGAGGAAGATCTGGATTTAGAGTCCTGAGACTTAGGGCCCTGTCCTAGTTCTCTGACTTAGTAACTGTATGGGCTTGGATGAGTTACTTAAACATTCTGAGCCACAGACACAGCATCTGTATAATAGTTATAATAGTGATCATAATGCCAAGATTATTGTGGTATACATACATGGGTATGCATGTATCACTGTGACATGGTATTTTTAATTCTTTTGGGATGATACCTAGAAGGGTAACTGTTAGAAGTTCTATTCAAATAGAATCTCTAGTTTTAGTTTATTGAGGAATCTCCATAAACATAATACTCAACTTATAATCAGATAATTAAAGAGAATAGCATTTAGCTCTTTGCACTAGGGATGTACACGTTGAATGTCAGACCCACCATGTTGAGTTAGAAGTTTAAATTCTGCCCATGTGGATGTGTGTGCCTAAGCCCAGGGGAACAGAGATATGATAAGACTACTGCTTCCTCATACCTAAAGGGCTTTCCTGAGCTAACTCAAACATACGTTGCAGAGTCACCTCTCCTTCTTCTCAAAGCCGTGCTGCCCACTGTCAGTGTACTATTCAAAGGCAAAGGAAAGAAGCAGGATTGATGGAAGGAAGATATGGGTTCAGATACCCTCTGCATGACATAAATTTCCACAGATCACTTTCATTACTAGACTGGACTACCCAATCCATGGCAGGAACCAAGTGACTGGAACCATGGCAAACAAACAAAGCCATACTTTAGATATTATACATACATTATACAATACATATTAATGTATTGTAAATACTCACACCGGGCCTATTACTAACCCATGCAGCAAATGCAGGAGACTTCTGTGAGGTGACCAGTGGTGGAGACTCACACACCAGTTGAGTAGCCTCCTAGACTATCCCATTTGGACCTTGTAGCATGGCTACAAATGTGGATTAATATGCTTCTGGGACTAAAAGCCTCATTTCTTAGGATGATTACTGAAAAGGGACAATGGATGAATCAGTAATATCTGCTCAGAGACATCTTAGAGAATCATGAATAAAAACAACTAAATGGAGGTGATTTCTCATTATTAATAAATAATTACCTATAGTAAAGTATTTAATTGTTGATAATTAATTTTATCACTATAATTACTTTAAGTATTAATTTATTAATGATAATTGGTAGTTGCTATTTGCCATATTAATTAACCAATCAATGACAAATGATGAAGTGGACTGAGGGAGGCTATCACAACAGGTAGACAAAAACAGAGGGGTGGGCAGGGAAAAGCTCCATTTAAGGCACTGGTCTCCAGAGAAATGCAGTACATATTCAGAAACTGGAAAAGACTCCAAATTCTCTTCCAAATTATGCTAGTGCAAATACATATTTAAATATTCAAGTCATTCTACTTGATATTTAGAGGATAAATTTTGCATAGCTTTTTTAGTTTTAAAAAATCAATTGCCTATAAAATGTAATCAACTGCAAACATTTCGCCACATACACATTTTCTCACCACACAGCACTGAGGCCATAGACAGTATGTTTTCCCTGGAGTACGGAGAAGTGTTGAACTCTGGGCATGAGGAAAACTATCTGGACATGTAAAGTGAGAATGATCTTTATTTGGTTCCTGTGCCAAGCAGAGGAAAGCCATGTATGTGTTCTCAGCTATCAGCCTCACACTGCTACCCACCCCCCACATCCTCTACTACAGAAAAGGATAGCTACCTCTTCATTTGCTGGGAAAATGCTCTTTTTTTGCTTTCAATGAGAATTTTCTCAAACTAAAAGTCAGATCAATAAATGAATAAAAAAACAGAATATGGTAAATCCAGGCAATGAATCATACTCTGCTGCTAAAATGAATGGAATCCTGACACCATGCTGCCATAGAGATGGAGCTTGCTGAGTAAGAGAAGCCAGACACAGAAGGATCAATGCTGCCTTAGTCAGTGCATGGTGAGGTGGCAGCTGGAATCGCCAAATCCACAGAGACTGAAGGTGGTATAAAGGTTTGAAGGGATGAAGGGATCATTAGTTACCACTAATGGAGACAAAGTCGCTGGAATGATGAAATGTTTTGGTTCTACATGGTGGGGATGGCGACACAACATTGTGAATATAAGTAAAGCTACTGTGCTGTACACTTTTGGTTTCAATGATAAACTTTGATCTCTCCCTTACATAGCTTACTCCCTTATAAAAAAAAAAATCAATAGTCAGGGTAATAATATGTCCCGACACTATGGTCATGCCTTTTAAGTATAAATGTACCAAAATATGCCACCCAACAAAATGCTACTTTAGTGTAAGGGTTATTTTGTGATAAAACCAATTAGTTCTTGGCCCTCCACTATCCTTTCTAAAAACGGAGAGAAATCCACATTTAAGC
>PVKN010041441.1:0-10515 GCA_004027915.1 Capromys pilorides
GAGCACTAAACTTGATAGTATCTGCTCATAACATTTTAGCGGCATTTTGAATTATCAGTTTCAAATATAATTATGGTAGATTTCAAACAAAGCTGAGTTTGAAGGAAAAAAGTCAATAACCTAGTACTTACCCTGAAATATTTATTCTTTTTTTTTTTTGGCCAGACTGGGGTTTGAACTCACGACCTTGCACTTGCCAGACAGGCACTTGTGCCACAGAGCTATCTCCCTGGCTCTCTCTGAGATATTTATTTCTGCAGTATATTTGGGATTTATCACAACATTTACAAATCATAACAAGTTTTCATTATATGTTTTGTATATTTAATCCTCTGCTGCAACCCAAGTAAAATAATGATAATAACCAGTGCTGTTTTGTGATGCTGTCCAGTATGGACAGTGAATTAATATGCTGTAAAGGATAGTCAGAAATTTAGTAATATGACTCCAAACATCTTTTCCTAAATATGCTACTAATAGAACTAATGATAGCGTATAGAACACAACAGCCTTGGATTGTAGCATGCCCAAAAGACTTAAACAGTTTTTCCTTATAATTTTTTTTTGGTGTTGTTATTATCACTCTCTTGACCAAGGAGAAGATAACATTAGACTCAGATTTAATTAATAAGCATGAATTTCTAATGAGCAAAAGTAATTGTCAAAGTTTTTTTTTTTTTTTTTTAAATCAAGGCTAAACTCTGCAAGGCCACAATCCTTTGTTTCAAAATGCATACCTTAAAGTTACTAAAAATGAGTACACAACTCTTAGGGGAAGAAAAATCTAGGGGGAACAATAAAGATTGAGATGTGTAGTACTCTACCCATGTTTATCACATTTTTGAAGAGGAATAGTATGAAACTTAATAGCTTGAAAAATATATAAAGCCCCAGTGGGACATACGTGGTTTCTGACCCAGTAGGTTTTGGGAAGCCCTTCAAATTTGCATTTCCAAGTTCTAGGTGATGCTGTGCACTTTGAGAACCACTGGGCTAAGTATAGGAATATATATATATGTGTGTGTGTGTATGTGTGTGTGGGTATGTGTACACCTCCCTAGAAAAATTCTAATTTTAAAATTATTGGTATGGAAAACAGCAATTTTTTTTTTTTTACTTCTAGGATATGTGGATATTAATATAGTAAAAGGCATTAAGTATCAAATAGTTTATATAAAATAGAGACTTATACACAAATACCAATTGGTCATTTTCACAAAAAACTTTCTATAAGGCATTTTACAATTTTTTGGAAAATTAACATTTTTTAATAGTACATTTGGTGCATATATGTTTTTTTTTCACTCCATTAAAATTTGTTTAATTATTCATGTCTCATCATTTGATAAGGCCATTGGTATAATGGACAAATGGATAGTAGCCAGCTGTTTTTGAACTGTTTGAAGAGAACCTTGTAAACTTGTAGTCCAGGGGTAATTCTGGGGGAAAAAAGACACAATTTGATTATTCTGTAGGCTCCCAAATTTCATAAATATAAGTAAGTCATAAGTTGATGCCCAGTTTTGGTTTTTAGAATTTCTTAATTTAATATTTCTCTTGCCCCTTCTCCATAGGTGGCACTTAGGATGAAGAAATTCAAACAAAGAAACCCCAGGTCCTACTGGGGATCAAATAACTATTGAATGCTAGTAAATATTCTTCGTGTGCCTATGCAGGAATGGGGTTACTAACAGTCTCTGAATAGTTAGCAAGATAAGAACATGCAGGGCTGGTGAGATAGCTCTGGTCTAAAGCGCCTGCTTAGATAAGCTTAGGCAACCACAGGGGCCGTGGTTCCATCCCTGGCACCACATGCTGCGCCAAACCCACCCCCAGGGCAGGCTGAGCCGGCCATAACATAAATAAATAATTTTTTTTAAAGAAAGAACATGCATATTATGCCATGTTTTCTAAAAGGTAAACATCACATATGTACACATAGATTTAAGATCAGAAGAAAGAACATAAGCTGCATATTTTATTGATGGTGGAACTCAGTAATATTCACACAACAGGCTTTTCAAGATCTTAGCCTTGCCTTACTTTCTCCAAGTAAACATAACTGGAAGTATTCAGTGTGAAGCCTAATGACCTATGTCATATTGTTCATTCCTCATGTAGATTCATGTAGATAATAGGGCAATAATCTTTCTATCACAGATTTTGTAAGGAAAGTATCACAGTAGTATTGAACATTTTGAAGATGATATTGGCATAAATTACAGTTTATCATAGATGCCATTGAAAATCATCAAGTCTTTTTTTTTTTGAGACAGGGTCTCGCTATACAGTTCAGGCTGCCTTGAGTTCATTTTTATAGCCCAGGCTGGTCGCGAACTCGTAGAGATCCTTCTGCCTCAGCCTCTCACATGCTGGGATTATAGGCATGCACCACTGTGGCCCGGCTTGAAAATCATTAAGTCTTAAGCAGTTAATCTTTATGAGAAGGAGCACTGCTTTCGTAATGCCAGAGACAGCTAGGATTACTACAAATGGAAAAAGATTAGTGCATGGCATTGGTCCTCACTGTTTTATTGGCCAAAGTATATTTTGAGCCATGCATTGGGAAGGAACCACCTCTCCCTTACCCTCTTATAATGTAAAGGAAATGCTTACATCTCTATACTATTATTATTATAAAAATGTTACCTTATAAAAGAAGGCTTATGAACCAAACACTATTGTTATACATATGGTTGAACACAAACTTGTAACAGCTCCTCATCACTAAAGTCTCATGTAGTCAGAGCTGGGACTGTTGGGAAGGGTTTGGGTCACAGGCATGCCTTACTCCTGAATGACTTAATCCACCAATAAATTATTGTTCAGTGTGCTGTTAGAAGATGGGCTTGGACTGCACAGGTGGGTTACTGGGGGACATATGGATTTCCACAGCTCCTCCCCTCACCCTCTGTTTCCTGGCTGCCATAGGATGAGCAGCTTTTCTTTATGATGCCAACTAGGGATTAAACCCAGACTTGTGATAAAGTAAAAATCTTACATTGTGTGTGGGATACTGTCCCAGTGATGGGAAAGTGATTAATACAAGCTGTAAAAATGGCTTCTGGGTACATAACTGTGAATGAGATGACCAAGTTTAATAAGAGGCAGAGGGGAGCATAAAGATTTGATTTTTAGTCTTATCTCACTCCAAATAAATAATTTTATTCTGTGTCCCAGGTTAAAAAAAAAATCAATAAAAAGGACTAATGGTGATAAACCAAGTCCAGTAACTTCTTTAAAGAAGGTTTCCCAGGCTAAGGATTACAAGAATTGATTCTTTGAAAGATTAAATAAAATAGACAATCTTACCAAAATAAGGGAAGACTCAAATATAATCAGAAATAATAAAGTTTACTACTCTGACAATTAACTTGTTAAGATATTATAAGTAAATGACTCTGAGACAAAAATTAAAGAGAGGGAAGGGGTAAAAATATGTACATGTACCAATTTCTTAGAATAAATGTAATAACTATGTAGTGTAAACATGCACTAACGAATGAAAAAACAGATCCAGCCTTTGGCTGCAGCATAAGGGCTGGTCCTAATCATCCAAGCTGCCACACCGAAACATCTAGGTTATGTTTCCCAAGAAGAAGAAATCCATGTCATAGGCAGATTTTCTCTCAAAGACAAATTTTAGCAAGTAAGGTCATGCTATCCAGTAACATGTAGAACTCCACAGGCAGTTCCCCCCTTACCTGCAATTGCTTCAATACTTGGAATTGCAATAGTGCTGTAAGTACTGATTTTGTTAGAAGATAAGGTATAAACCGAGGAGTCCTCTGCGTTTTCCTGTCCTGAAACTGAATCAATAAAAAAAGAGCCCCATTTTTTCGATAAGGTATTTAGAGGCTTTGCCTTTGGTGCCTAAAACAAGAGAACAGAATAACTGATTAATACCGGAAATAGATTAACATCAAGTGGTCTTTTTTCCCCACATAGTAAGTCAAAATGGAAAAATGATCACATTTTTGGAAGGAAAATAACATTTCCTTATTAAAAGTATTCTTTATCTCAGTCTGGAACTAAGTTTTTAAATGGTCAGTTCTTTATAATCTGAAAAGTACTCCAAATACAGAAATCTAGAAATGTACCTTTCCTATAATTAAAATAACACCAATTTAACTGTTATTATTGTAACATCTAAAGGGTGGTTGAAAAATAGCTTGGGCTTAGTGTGGTGATACACACTTATATTCCCAGCACTTAGGAGGCTGAGGCAGGAGGATATTGAGTTGGAGGCCAGTCTGGGCTACATACTTCGAGTTCTAGGCCAGTGTAGGCTACATTGTGAGACCTTACTGAAAAGCAAAATGAAAAAAAGGCATTGGTATAATGTTTTAATTGCTACTTTTTAAAATAATGCAATGAAGACAATTTCTTACTATAGATATACTGGAACATGGAGCCAATCAATTTATACAAAGTTTCAAATTACTAGTGTTCTTAAGTATCTTACGCTTTTTGGCTATTCATTGGGAATACTGAGCTAAATATGTCCACTTCTCATAGGGCTGAACACAGATCTCATATCCATCCATCCATTCATATCCTTCCCGTGGGAACATAGATGGAAGTCACACCCTACGATAACCCTAGATAAGATAGCATTTGTTTCTGACTGAAAGGCCAAGTTGGTGTTCACCAAAATAAGAAAGATTAATGCATTACACAGAGTTGTCAATGCAACACAATAAATACAGGCCCCACTTTGTTTCCTAAGTTACCTAATAGAAATGTGTCAACTTCTATTTTTCTTTTTGTCCTGGGAATAGAATTCACAACTTCACACTTGCTAGGTTGGTACTGTGCTTCTGAGCTATATCCTTGCCCTCTTTAACTGTTTTTTAAATTAATATTAAGCAACCTAACGCAATGTAGGTAGCAGCTAAAGCTGGAGATGGATTGTATATTACCTCTTGAAACTATAAATAAATGGGCTACACTGTTTGAGCAGTGTTTTTCTTCTCACCCAGAGAGAGGGCTTCATATCACCTCAGCTTTTTATCTCTTGTCTTTATTTCTCCATCTTTTCCCATTCCTCCCTGCTCTCCCACCCTCAACTAGGGAAGCTCAGAGTTGCAATGGGAAGCAGCAACTCAACCAGTCTGGTTGCCTTACCCCTGTTTACTTGAACATTACTGGTGAATACTGGTGCCTCACTCATAGGGAAAACTGTCTCAGTCAATCATCCTGATACCTTTTTCCTAATTTCTAACTGAATACTGGATTTCTTATATGCTGGATGTCAACCTATTTTTAATTTTACTAGGTGGAACCATATTAGCGTGCAGGTAGTATTCATCAGTTTCTGACAAATAAAAACATCGATTTTATGAAGTTTGATCTAGTTGGATATGGTGATGCATGCCTGTAATCCCAGCATTTGGAAGCTGAGGCAGGAAGATTTTTCCAAGTTTGAAACTAGCCTGGAATACAAAATGAGCTCAAGACCAGCCTGCACTACAGAGCAAGGCTCTGTCTCAAAAAAAAAAAAAAAAAAAAAAAAAAAAAAAGAAAAAAGAAAAGTTGGAGTTGGATTTAAGCAGATGTAAAACTCCTTTCCCACTGGATAGTTGTATCCTAGATATCATGAACAAAATACCTAATACTGATGTAGCTGAGCACATCAATTATTCTTATCATTATCTTTTGGGATGTAACCTGAGAAGTCATTTGCCACCCGGAGGTCAGAAAAGTACTTTGAAAATTGACACACTGACACACGTATCAATCCCAGAGTGCAGTGCCTAAAATGTTGGAGCTCACAACATCGATTTTGAAATAATCTCAACAATTAGATTTTTAATTACATTTCTGAATGTTCACATAGACTCAGTGAAGTAATTAGAAATACAGTTACATTCTGTTGCATTCAAACTTTAAGCTGGCCAAAATATAGCACCTTTTGTATATTTTCCACTTGGTCTTTTTTCTTAACAATCACGAACTCTACAGGCTATCATGCAGTGTTCTGTTCATGGACTCTTCCTTCCAGCTGGAACAACCAAAGGTGCCGACCTTGTGCCTTCTCTACAGGGAGGCAGGAAGCATCCATGTTGTCAGGAGGAGCAACGCTGACTACCTGAGTGTGATGTGCTGCTGCGGCCTTTATGGAAGTGTGCGGTGCTAAAGGACAGACCTGAATGACACACTGATGCAGTCTGAGTTGATGTACTGTGGTTCTTGTTCATGTCAAAACGTGTTTGTAGTTCAGCGGCATAAGCACCTGCCTGGCAAGTACAAGGTCCTGAGTTTGATCCCTGGTACCCCAAGCACACAAAAAAAGTTTTTATAGAGAAAAAACAAACTCACATGGTTTACATTTCCCTTCTAATACAGGCACAGATGTATGATAGATTTTCTATAAAGATCTGCTAGGGATGAGCTCATCAACACAAATACTGCCTCCAAAGTGAATTGCTGAAATGGGGCATTCATGCAGTCCAGGATAAATTTTTTTTTTTAGGACTGGGGTTTGAACTCATGACCTTGCACTTGCCAGGCAGGCACTTGTGCCATGGAGCTATCTCCCCAGCCCCTTGTCCAGGATAATTTTGAAGTATGATACTATAAGGGTGTTTCAGCTTTCACACAGAAGTTCTTTTCTCAAGCAAAGAGCAGACAGGACCCTTACCTCGTATTTCCCCCTCTTCTCCAGAGGTTCTGCCTCAAGCTTTTCACCTTCCTCACCCCTGAGTTCTTCCAGAATGAGCACGGTCTCCCAGTTACTATAATGACTCGCTGGGAAAATGTCTGAGTGCATGCTGTCACCAAAGTAAACGACCTAAAAGCAAGTTGTGTTTCAGAACGGTGGTTATTTTATGGAAAACAAGAAAATTCCTCAATAAGTCTCAAAAGTATGAGAGCCAAAAATGGCCTGAATTTATACATCTTAAACTTCTGGATAATTTCAGAAGTGACCATTGACCTGACATACAAGGCACCTGATTTGTTAGAAGTTATACAATACAGTTACAAGTGGAAGAAAAAAGAGCTGAAAGGTTCCTAATGAAGTAACATTATGTGTTTACATAAATGTTTGTAATTCAATCTGTCCCTAGGCTTAACTATACCAAGGTTATATAAGTCTCAAACTTAACAAGACAACTTGCGACAGTAGGTTAGATTACCAAACATACACTACAACAGTCTTCAAGAGAATTTCTGGGCTTTACCCTGGGTATGCTAAAGTAGAACTCCTAATAGTATGGCTGGATATGTGAAATCTAGGAAGTATCACAGATTTTCTGAGGCTAATCCCTCTGGATACAGTCTCAGTGGTGGTGAACCTATGACACACATGTCATAGTGGGCTTTTTCTACTATTAATCTCTAAAAGGCTTGCCATGACTGGTCTAGAGCCTCTAATTTACAAATAACAGGTTAAAGGATAAGAACCAGAGCCTTCAGATCAACCCGCCCCCCCCAATAGCTCTCAGAGGGAAAGCGGGAGTTAAAAAAGCACAACTCATTACTCGAAGATTGGTCCTGTGCCTGTGGCACCTGGCAAATGCTTTTTAGAAGAGAAGATGCTGCTATAGAATGTACACTATGTACAACATTAGCAATGTGATCACGATGTCAAAAGAAAATGCCTTTAGGCTAGTCTGCAGGATAATTTTGTTTACTACTTATTTTACATGTGGAAACTTTCCTTTTTCTGAGGAACTGACAGGTTATTCCCAAGGCACCCCAAACACAAACTCCTCTCTCTAGCCTGAGTCCCTGTGCTTGGAATCCTTGTTCCTTGTGTCATGGATAAAGACCAAGTCTACATCAACAAAGGGAAGATTTATTTAATCAGAAGAGGTAAAAGAAGAGATGTGTGGTAGACAAGCAGAGGCAGATGATTCCAGCACAGGAACTAAGCTGAATCCATTTACAACTAAGGTTTTAATTGTCAACTGTTCTTATCAGCAAGTGGACACAAAGGACTCTGCCTCAAGCCGGAAATACCTTTGGTTGGGGTTTGCCAGTCATTTTCTTCAGAAGCTCATAAAGGTGAACAGCATTCCCTTGGGAGTACCAGCCAGGTTTATCCAGAGACGGCAGTGCTTCCTGCTCCTCATCATTCTCTGCAAACACATTTTGATGGTCACACACTTGATCCACTGAGGTACCTGGCCTATGACAGCTCATCAGAAACCTACATGGAGAAGGAGCTTGCATTTGTTTGGCTTTGTCAACATGGAGCACCTTGTGAGCATGCTTTTTTTTTTTTTTTTGGCGGGACTGGGGTTCAAACTCAGGACCTTGCACTTTCCAGGCAGGCACTTGTGCTACGGAGCTATCTCCCTAGCCCTAGAGCACAGAGCATGCTTTTAAAATCTCGAAATTGAGGAAAATAAGGCTCAAGGGAGTTATTCTGCCCCAGATCTCAAAACTGGTGAGTGATTTAGTGATGAGATATATACCTGTTTCTGCAAAGTGACTAAGGAAATAACATAATGGATCATTAAACAATAATCTTTTTGGAATGAGGTTGGAAGGACAGATTTTATTTTATTAGTGGCTGATTAAACCCAGTCATAAGTTTGGGAGCTTAAGTGTTTCAATTGCTTTGCTTTAGCTTGGGTGGAGAAGAATAATACAGGGACTACCTGACCTCAAAGCATGAGTCCGTGGGCTATTCCAAGCTTGCTGTTTTCAGCAGTTTATAAATCCAAACAGTTAAACACTATTTAGGTAGGGAACACATTTCTTTTTATGGTCTATAGGAAACACATGAATTTGTTTTAATATAATATTAAAAATATTATGTGAATTGTGAAGAGTACAATGTGGACATTAATTTTAATAAGTTTAAAAATGCCAGATAAACATAACAGAAAAAATAAAAGCAGGAATAGATGTTGGCTAATTTTTTTTAAATTTTAAACTAGAGTAATTACAATGCTTATCTCATAGAGCAATTGTGCACATAATACCAATGAAGTGTGTACATCTACTATGTAAGTGTTTTAAAAATCTTAGCTGCTAGCCTTTCAGTTTATAGGAAAAGAAACTGATACCTGGACAAATTAAAGAGCCACAAGAAAATGTGTCTATAGTATAATTTCATTTACTGCTTGTTTACATATGAAAATGCTTCTTTTTCTGGTAAGTTAGTAGGTTATTCCTCAGGTACTCCAAACATAACTCCCTTGCACTCTCTGGATGGTGGTCCTCTGCCCAGTACTTAATTGTTGCTGCCAGAGCCAGGCCAAATCCTTGAAGTGCTTCAAACCAGGGTCAAGGTGAAATGATGGCCCAGAGACCAACTCTGATTTTAGGTTCCTGGACCAGAATGTATCACAAGGTATTACTGGAGACAAGAACAATTGTGGCATGAGAGAAAAATTCAGCTGGTGTCCTGGGGACACCATAAATGGATGCTTCTTACTCAGAGTTGAGCCCTAGACAACTCCTGTGACATCTTTACATAATGCCCAAACAGAAGTCTGTCACTGGTGATTCAGACCCAGGTGGGTAGGGCTGTATTTAATGCTTCTGATTAACGTGTGCTTCTAGCAAATGTTAGCAAATTTAAGCAAATCAATAAGCAGGCCACAAACAAAAAAATTTACTTAAGGAATGACTAGTTAACTAGGACAATAACATATTCTGCTGCTTTCTTTTTTTTTAATTTATTTTTTCTGTTGCTTTCATTCATCAAGTTTTTAATGTTACTGGTACTAAGCTAGGTATTTCTCTAAAGAAGATACACAAATGACCACAGGTATATAAAAAAAAATGTTCAGTATCACTAATGACTAAATGTTAACACAAATTAAGACCATAATGAGATTAATGCCTCATTCCTGTTAGAATAATTTTTACAAAATGACAAAAGACAACACACATTGTTGAAGATGTGGAGAAAAGGAAAACCTTGCACACAGCTGAGTACAATGAAGCTGGTATAGCTGTTATGAAAAACAACACAGAGAAAGGTCCAAAAATGCAAAAGTGGACTGCAAGTATATCTGGTAGAACACACACTTTGTATTATGTGAATCCTTAGGTTAGGTCCCTAACATACTATATCAAATGAATGAATGAATGAATGAATGAATGAATGAATGAGTAGGCCTAACAAATCAGCAATCCAAAGGAGAAGAAACCAGTATTCTGATAAGATTCCTGCCCTTCCATGTTCATTACAGCATCACTTACAATAGTCAACATATGCAAGCAAACTAAATGTGTCTCTTGACGGATTACAAAGTAAAGAAAATGCATTACATCTTTAGTATCCATCTAGGGACACAGAGGGAGTAAAAGGCATGATATTTGCATATGATCCATGAATATCCTCCAATATATTTTAAATCATTCTTAGCTTGTTTATGATATCTAATAAAATAAAAATGCTCTCTATATAGCTGTTATACTATTGTTTAGGAATGGCAACACAAAGGCTTGTATGCACTCAAATCTTTATAAATTATTTTTATCAGTGGTTGGGTCAATCTACAGATGTAGAGGGCTAACTGTATACAGAATCAAGTACCACTCAGCCTTAAA